>OENT01000929.1:0-62429 GCA_900239685.1 Rotaria macrura
GCAGTATCTCATCATTCGCTCGTAACCGCTTCTCCATGAAATATTATAAAAGAGGAAAATTTGTCCCAGACAGTTTGTCCGGCCATGCAGTTTCTTCTCTTTCTTACTTCTGTCCTTTTTCCTCTTTTACCTCCAAAGTAATCTTAATATCATTTCGTCCTTACATTCAAACTTGTTTTTGTGTATTTTTGTCCTTAATTCTATCTGCTCATCTTTATGTTCATTCAAATGTGCCCATCTTGATATGCCTCTACTTATTGGTCTGTTCAATTGTTCCTTCTCATTCAGTGAAGGTATAAAAGTACTGTGGAAAATGTTATACTAGTAGATTTTTGAATTCATAAAGAAATTATAACGTGTGCTTCTATCTAAACGATATTTGTTAAACCAGAAACTGTTACGATTAACTCACGGCTATTAAGCATATTCATGATGGAAAAGAGATGGCTGCAAGTATGTACGATTTGTGGAAAAAAGTAAACATGGTGTAGATATAACTCAAACTATACGATGAAGAGACAAAACTTCAATGATCTCAGTACGATGCTACTGTATGCCTGTTCTCTTTGCTGATGGAAGACAAGATATATGATCTAAGTTTCGGTAAATACACACTCACATAGATTTCAAAAATATTAGTATTTTAAGGTTCATATAATTCCAAGACAGCTAAGTCTTGCATTATCGAGCATCTTTGGAGTTCAAATATCAATCAAGAAAAACTCTAATTCATGGTTGAGTTACCCATGTAACCAGTTTTTGATTTTCGACGCGTCTCCGAGCGTTTCGGATTAATACCACTGGGTGCTTCAGGATTCATCCAAAATGCAACATTTTCGAGGGTCCTAACGCGTTTGAAAGATAGAATGTGCGTCTCAACGCGTATACACCGACGCGTTCCAAGGCGTTTAGTACTATGCAAAAAATTTAAAGAAAACAGTTAACACAGAGAGATAGGATCGAACTAACATAATATGGCGAACTATGATATAGCATTCAAACACTTTGAGCAACAGACTGGGACTATTCAGTGACAGCTTGAACTAAGATTCGAACCCATAATCCATCGATTACAAACCAGACATAGTATCCATTGAACGATACATCAATCGGCAATGATGTTATGTTCATGAATTATATGAATGAGTGTTTCTACAAAATTTCTCGCGCGCAAAAGTCGGTTACTAAATTATTTTCATTTTGTAAAATAAACGTACATAAAAATTCCATATCAATGGTATCATGACAGAGCTACGTCTGATTTTAAAAAACCAAGAAAAAAAATTTAATTCCCTACTGTTCAAAAAGTAAATCAATTTTATAAAAAAAATGACGTCTTTGTACGATCAGTGAATAGAAAATTAGACGGTGTAGAAATACTTGTTGTGCCTTTTCTCCTGCCTAATAATAGAAGAATATACGATTTCGGTTCGAAATAAAGATTTTCTGTGGAAAAGTGTAAAAGGAAACTCTTGTCTGGCTACGTTTTCTAACTATATATTTTTAGTTTTACAAAAAATTCGTAGAAAATTAAGTCAAAGACTTAAGTTCAAAAAAATGTTTTCTTTTTAATTTTCTTTTCTTCGAAAAATACTAATCATTTTTTCATAGAGAATAAATGAAAATTATTCATCTTATTTTTTAAATGAAGCGATAATACTGGCTGCTGAGTCATTTTTCGAATCTGAGTAGCATCTTTATCAAGATAGATCTTGTGGGACTCCTGTTTACATGTTTATCCTAGATATAATTTACCTTGTTAATTAATAATGTGTAACTCCAAAGACTGATATTTTGGCGAAACACTCACCTCATTTCTGAGATTTTATTCTATTAAATACATTCTGGAAATTTTATTAAGCCATAATATAAGTGCTCAGAGTGGTGATTTCATTGCTTTCATTAATAGAAGATGCTTTTACTCGAAGACGACTAGGCATTTTTAGTCCTGACACAATTTTCAGAGTATAATGCGACATAAATGAATACAAACCGAGTTGCACATGAGCTATTCAGACGCATCTGTACGCGTTAGGGATTTCTGCCCCGTATAAATAACTATTGCTTTTCTAGAACGATTACAAACAAATTTCGAACTAGCATTTCAAAGCGTGTAGACGAATTTATTGTGATGAGTACTCGTAGACGACCAAAAACCTTCTGAACGCCTTTAGGCGACAAGTGCTGGATGCGTTTAGCAGCGTTCTGATAATTCTGTCCCATAAAAGCGCGTCAGAATGTCGCTGTTTGCAACAAAGACGCATATATCCTCTTCGAAAATGCGTTTTTCGATTACACGGGTATGCCGAGAATGCGCAGACGTAATACGCGCAAGAGCTCAATCGCATCACTCGAGAAAAGACGATCTACGGCTACTGTGCAATTTGATGAAAATGCAGAGCGGATAGAAGGTTGGAACTTTATTTGTGTTTCCGATATTCTAGAATTTACTATATACTTCCGTCCAATGGTGCTTCTCTGGAACGCAGATGTTGGGAAAGTCGTTCTTCATACAAATTTTCATCCCCTTTCTACTGTTAACTTATTGGTCTCTATTATAGATTAAATGAAATTCTCCGATAATGAAAAACGACTCCGAGGATGACATTCAGTCATCCCTCTACAGAGAAATAAGATTGTCTCCCTGTAATCCTGTGAAACGTTGCGCACACTGCGTTAACTATGTTTTCGAAAATACTAAATCGATCGACAATGTTTGTTTCATGTTAAGGTCGTTTTTACTTCATAGCACTCTTTCAAAGTCGTCAGGTTACTAATTTCAGATGATTTTATGAAGTAAGAAAGGCTTGCAAATAAAACAAGCACTGTCGATCGATTTAACACTGTCGAAAATACGGATAGCGATGTATTAAAAAAATTCTAGACTTATAATAACGTTAGTATAACTGGATTCGAGACTATCGATATCGTGCTCATACCTCTTTAATGGATCACGAAAAGTATTTCGACTTTTGATAGATTTGTAGATCTTGAATGCTTGGTTCTAGCTGACTATTTAATGTTCAAAATTCAGTTTGTCTTGAAAAAACAGCAGTCATTTCTTTAAGGGTGATATTGACTAACTATTCGCTCACCAAAACTCGATAACTGATTGAATTTTCAAGTTATTTGAGAAATAGTCAGTCACGTCGTGTCTTTTTTAGAACTCATATCTTTTTTCGAAGACAAATAATGAGCGTCAGTTTTAATCGAGGTTTTTTCAGGTTCTCTAATCTCACGAGGTCCTAGCAATGGAGAAGGGACAATAACCATAGGATAAGCTCTCCTAGGAACGAAAAATGGCTACTCTGTCATAACAGTGTGAACATCATTCTGGAATAGAGTGATAGCCAAAAATTTAGACGAAAGAAATATATTTTTGAAATACGGTAATACATAAGAGATAATGATACACTAACAATTAATCATCAGTAGAGAACAACTATCGTCTGCTATAACTTCATCACTTTACGTGTTTGTATTATTGTTTTAACGACACTCAATAAGATATGTAAGTTCCGTATTTTTCTCTGTGGCGGACTGCGCTGATAAGTTATTTTCAATCAAACAATGTTCACAGTAAAAATTTCAACAGAAATAGATGTATCTTTGTTGTGATGCTGCGTTCGATAAAAGAACTCGATCGGAACACATATTCGTTGAGATTTCCAGAAAAAAGAAAATGTTTCTGAGACGGAATAATTTTTTTCGATTTGCGTTTTTAGATATTCACAAAAATGTTGCCTCTCCAAGATAACTAATAAACAACCAAATCAATGGTTATTAATTAAGCAGGATCGATCGCTCCTTACAAGCAATTACTGTAAAAGCGTTCTTTCCATGGACACAAACTCGACACCTTCTTCTATCTGAAACCTTCACGATTTGATACAAAACGTTTCCTGATCTACGGAACTGAAATAGGTTTCGTTAAAAAGGTTTCAAGTTTGTGCCCGTTGGAGACCTTTTCACTGTTTCGTAAATCAACCAAACAGTTTCTTAGTCAGGTAATGCATAATTTTTTAGGAGGTGTTTTATTTTCAGAATGAAATTTGAGTTGTCTCCAAATTGAAAATTTTGAAACTTCTCAAACATTCCTCCTCTCTGTATGTCACGTATTAGAAACAACGTTTGCCCATCACTAAGGTCGAAACAATACTAAATCTATATTCATTCGAATAAGCAAAAGATTGCATCGATGTTTACCTGCTCCTTTTTCTATATTGTCAACTGTGTGTGTGTGTTAATATACGTGATTTATCCAGCTATTTATAACATCAGCTCCCCAGTTACCAACGTTGCACAACGTGCTCGCAATTTTTACCTTGTCTACCATCAAAACATGGCAGATCCGTGTCATTTTTTTCTTGTTGTTGCTCGTTGCTTTCTATTATTAACGATGAAAACAACTTTCAATCAGTTCGATGAACTGAAATCAACAATCAAATGAAATGATTAGTGTTTAATACTTTACGAGTCTTAAAAAAGCAATAAAATACAGCGATGAATATTGCGATTATAGAGCAGATCCCGTGAGGTTACATCTTAATGCAAGCGAAGCAGAGTGTAGAAAAATATAGAGTCATTTATGGCTAATATTGCATTAAAACAGAGACTAAGGAGCATAGATCTTGATAGAGAATACGCATATAGTAGTTATTAACTTAGTTTTGACACATCTGATTCATAAAAACCCTAAGATATGGATTTTCTGTATCCATAACTGAAAAAATTGAGCCCTTCGCCTATAACTTAGTGAGCTAGTTTTTTAAATATTTTGATATCGATAGATTAAGTTTTACATGGGTTTTCTAAAAGTTGATCTAAAAGTATTCAGTGCAGACTCATCTTGATAGGTTTTTTTTCGAAATATACCAAGCGATTAATTTTCAAAAACCGGAGCGAAGATTTCACACTGAAAATAGTTGATAAGTCCATAGAAATAAGTTTTCTGGACGAATTTTGTAGATAATTGTTTGCTCCAATCTTTCGAAATTGTTCGCACTTTAGATCCTGGAACTGTTGCTTAGAAAGTCGGAGAATACGACAGTTCAAAAACTTGAACTAAAAAATCGCCTGATTCTAGCAGGCGACGAGTATTTTATCGATATCTACTTTCAGACAAGCTGGCACAACATAATATTTCTGTCAGAAAAGTTTTCAGCAGTATGTTCATTGAATGCGAGAATAAAACCCGGAATTTTGAAATCTTTTACACCTCAGGTCTTCTCTTGAAAAGAGATGGCAACTTTGTGAACCGTTTCTTAGATGAAGAGAAACATCTTAAATTTCCTGTATGAAACAATAATACCATTAAAGAGATCATCACACTAAATTACAATGCATGTCCGAATAACACGATCAAATCGCCCTTTTCAACTAGTGTACGATTTTTACACAGCTTCAAAAATAAATTCTCCTTATAATTAAAGGAGGAAAAATGAATTATTAATAGTTTTGCTCGGCAATTAATTAAAATTTGATGTCAAACTGTTATTGGATGAACTCTTGATGGGCAATCGCACATCAATTGATAAAAAGGATACTTTTTTTTTCTAGAAGGCAAAAATCTTTATAGCCTTCACAAAGGAAAGTTTATTATTGAAAGCAAATCGTTCCATCACGGTAGGCTTATTTGCGTAACAGCATGCATTGTGTTTCTCCACTTTCACCCTGTTTCTCATTAATACAATGTCTTAACCAGGTGAATATAAATATTTGAGTTTCTCACTTATTTTTTTCTTATTCATCACAATAGAACATTACCTTGAGCGGACACCACTCTGCTCTTAATGGAAGCAAGAATAAATCACCTGGTCGACCTTGCTGCTTCATTCAGTTGAGAAACACGATGGAGCGAGTTTCACAAAGAAAAGATTCTTGAGAATGAAAAACAGAACCGAGAAAAGTATCGATTACCTAAATATAATGAAACTTGGCCACCATTTATTTAACAAGAAGCTCATGCCAGAACATCATAAAAAAGCCTTTCTTTTCTGGTTGCACAAAAATAATAAAAAACAAAAACGTTCGATCTCTATCGACTTTAATGCATGCCCTTGCGCTTTCATAAAAACTATCACCATTCTTCACTGAAAAGAAAATGAGAAAAATGTCAGTTTTAATAATGAAACGGCCATAGTATTTGATGCATTACAAAGACATCAATGAGGTTCGAAATTTTAGTTTCGTCAAAATAATTAATTATCTGTGCAAAACATTACCTGAAAATAATAACAGCTGAGGGTGTATGGATGTGAGTGTGAGCTTTCAGTCCTTAAATGCTTGTAGAAAACAAGAACTACTACGTGAAGCTACCAAGATACTTGTTTCGATTCGGTTAACGACATCTTCAGAGGCTTGTGACACTGAAAGATTATCAAGTGAAAAAAACTCCATGATTTAATCGAATTATTTTGCAAAAAAGTCAAAATTGAAATCGATTGATAATTTTCATTATCGTAGATCATGATTGAACCATTACTTAATACTGTTACTTACTTATTAAGTATGAAATTTTTGGATTAAAAATAATATTCTGCAGGAAAGTCAAGATTTTAAATCGATTGATAATTTCGATTTTGTTGCAAAATGATTAATTTTAATCCGAAAATTTCATACTGAATAATTAAGTAATAGTATTAAGTGATGGTTAAGCCATGATCTACGATAATTGAAATTATCAATCGATTCCAATTTTGATTTTCTTGCAGAATAATTCGATTAAAATCAGCGAAACTTTTTCACTGGGTAATTATTTGGAGTAGAATCTAAAGAGCATACCCTGCATGGTCTTTATCAATAAGCTTCAAAATCGATGCGTTGAAACGTGGTTTGACAATAAAACACGTTGAGACGCAGTTTAAAATATTTTGACCCGCGTTTGGACGAAGCTTTTCTACGCAGTGCGTTAGAACACGATTAGAAAAAAATGAAAAGCGTCTGAACGCGTGTTCGAAAAACATTGAACGCGTTTAAACACATTTATCTACTTACTGCGTTCAGACGCGTTTCAGATATTCTTTCAGTTGTATTGGAATGTTATCATATTTTTGAGCGCTTTTGTACGCGTTCATTTCTTGTATTTCAGACGGGACTTTACTCCAACAGTTTGGCTCTGAAGGGTTAAGCGTATGATGGAAATCGTTCACATACATATATTTGATTTATCTAAATTTTATTAATTAAAATTTTTAATAAAAAATGTTCACATGACGTTAAAATATACAAAAATTTAGTTAAACATAGAAGATGTAATCCATGCTCCTCTAAAGTTTATGTGAATAATGATGAAATAATTTCGCAATATATTTCAGTTATTCAATGGCATTTTAGCGAACTGATAAATACTACTGTTTAAAACATATGATTAAAAACCTTTATCATACTTCTAAATAAGCTTCATGAATACTTATTTATTCATTAAATCCTTTGATAAAATTACACATGATGTTACCACTGCCGTTAAAATTTTTTCATAAGATTAGTCGCGTTTAGTAGGTGATAAAAAATGATATCGTTTTTATTGAAAAGAAAACTATTTACAAAAATTAGTGAAAAGTCAACGTTGTGTTAAACCTCTTACTTCGAAAAAACAATATATTATTGAAATGTAGTATTTAAGGGATGAAATTTCCATTCAAATATATATATATTGTTTTGAACGAGAAAAGATTTCCAGCTAGTATAGTAAGGTGGCTCGCATGAACGACTTCTGATCACTGGTTCATCTGTTCAAATCTAATCGTGATCACGTTAGGTAAAATTCAATGGATTTGTCAGGTTATGCTAAGATCATCGATAAATGTTCACGATATGAACTCAGTTCAAATCTGAGATGGATTCTGTTGTATTTTTCGAAATTTTTACATTTTATACGAAGCCCGTTCAGACTCTTCGAATGTTTCAGTGGGGATGCATTCAAACGAATTTAGTTGTAGCGTTTAGCAAGCAAACGAAACACGTTTCAGACGCGTTTCATGGCCAAAAATATTTATATGAGTGGGATCGTACAAGTCCTTGAAAATGTATGAATCAGTTGTAACATAGCAAGGTCAACTAGAATAAACCATTTAATCGAAGGTATTTTCTTGTTTAATGAGCTTTTTGGTGCTCTGGTGTATTCAATATGACTCTAACAGAGTACCAAGGAATTTAAAGTAGTGTAAAGTTTTTCTCAGAGGGATTAGGAAATAAGTATTATTCTTGTCAGAATTCTTCATCAAAACTGAATTTACACCATCAAACAACGACGAAGAGAAACGTTTATCGATATCAATCAATGGAGAAAGACATGTTAACCCAAAAGATTGGTTGCTTTTTTAGTGATTCTAATGAATGAAGACCCACTAGGAATTTCTGCGACAGTTAATTAACGGAGAAGAAAAATCCAGTAGGTACTTTCTATGAACATTGGTGATTATATTGGAAACATTGTCATAAATTCAAAACTCTCATATATGAACTGGAACTAGCTTATTACTAATGCTGACTAGTTATTAGATTTTGGCTTTCATCATAGTAATATGCTGAAAAATTGACTCTGTGATTCGTAAAAATGTCGTTTTCTATTTGGCAGGTGTCTGATTCTCATATGATTGGTAGTTCACACTTCTGAGTTGTTTGCGTTCTATGACTATTTTTCGTATAGCGTAATGTTCTGTTATTTTGTAGATTTTTGTGTCGCATTGGATCGATGTAAAACTAATCTCTTACGGTGTGTTCTCGGTATATTTTCTTCTGTATGAAACGTTTATTTCTAATTTACAAATTTTTCCGAATCTTTTTCTGATAGATAAAGGGTATTTCTTATGTACAAAAAATCAGATCGTCAGAAAAAACTTCTGTAAAATATCATGAAACTCTGCTTTCAATCAGTGTTCTTTTCACTCGATTCGTGTGAGTGTCACGAGAACAGTTGTTTGTGAACAATGATACGCTGCAAGCATGATCGATTCAAGATTCCGATGATCAATCGAATCTCTTGAAGATGAGATACTTTTCTCGTTTAAACTCCAGCAGGGGATTATTTTCGAAAGTTTAATCGATATAAATCTGTTTTTCTTTCTCTATTTGTTGTTAACCGATGGAGTTTCTCATGAGTGACTGATATTTCGCTCGTCTTATCGATTTGTACAACATCATCTGATGCGACTGGCTATATACTGGTAGAATCGGTTAACTAATGACTAAGTAGGCATCGTTCACAGAAAAGAGCTTGTGGTTATGGCTACTTGTGATGATGTAATCAAAGAAGGGCTTATATTTACGCAACGTCACACGCACACCTTGATCTAATTGTAGAAACCAATCCCTGTCAAATAAAAGTAATTTTTTTCTAAAAGTGAGCGTATGCTTCAAGAACAATTTGATGTTCTCCGTTGGGATCTCAGGGCAGGATGCAAAATAAATTTCCTGAGTCTTCCAGAGTTGTTTCAATAGAATTAATTGAATCTGCTGTCCTTTGTTTTTTTTAGAAATCTTATGAAACCCTTGATAATGGTGCGATCATTTTCAGGCTAGAACGCATGGATCACAATGTATTCGCGAGAATTCTTTGTATTGTTACTCACACCCCTACACATACATGCGCACGTACACCAAATACCCACCTCCCCACCACCAGACCCATACTCAGATTTACACGAACCCACATCTCCATGGACATCAATAGAAAGAAATGTTTATATGAATCTTGATTCATGATTGAAAAGAATTACGCTGCCATATGATGTCAACAATATTGAGAAACATGTAACTGGTATCGATATGGGCTTGAAAATAAGTACTTAAATTTATTAAAATAAACTCGATTTCATGTTTCTATGATGAAAATGAGTGATCGTCATTATGTTTAGCTACTTCTTTTCTATTTATCCTGATTTAGTCCATAGAAAGACAAAAAACAAGCCATCATTCTGAGTTTATTCGATTGAAAATCGTTGTACTCGATCATTTAGAGAATCGGCAACATAGAGATTTCCATGTCGATCGAACGACAAGCCGACAGGATTGTTCATCTGATCAGTTCCTTCTCTGGGAATATTTCCATCGACAACCACAGTACCGTGTGTCGCTCCTTCAGACCAGCATATTACCCTCTTATTGTTCGAGTCTGCCACATAGATAGTACCCGATGCATCGACACGCAATCCTTGAGGATATGATAATTGTGTAAGGGCATTCCCATCACCTTGGCCACCACCGATGAGAATGCCTTTCTTTGCGCCTTTATTCCATTTCATGACACGATGGTTTCTGTTGTCTGACACGAAGACAGCCTGTTCTTGATTGACGAAGATGTACGTCGGAACGTTCAGTTGTTTGAATCCAGCACCTTTACCATGGCCACCAGCCACGACAGTTTCGTGCTTGTCTCCTATTCGAAATCGTCTTACTTCATGTTTGTCTGTGTCAGCGACGTAGAGATATCTTTGATCATCTATAGCCAATCCGTAACATGCGATATTGCTTAGGAGAATTTCTCCGTGGGTTGTACCGCTACGGCGAGACCATCGCACTATTCGTCGATTCTTGCGATCAGAGATAATGAGACTATCTGTCTCTTTATCAAGTAACACGTCGACTGGTCCATCCAATTGATCTAATCGATTCCCTCGGTCATGGCCACCAGCTATAACTTGCCCATTTGTATCACCGAACTTCCATTGAACGGCACGATCATTGTAGCAATCGGCAATAATCACTGTCTGATCTTCATCAACCAAGAGGCCATGGGGATGATCGAGCTCATTGGTGGCATAGCCTCCTCGATAGCCACCAGCGACAGTCACTCCATTCTGTACCCATTTAGCATTGGCTGGAATATTGGGAATCCCTAGAGTGAACAAAAAAGAACGGCTATGGTCATCATTTCGAAAATAGTCTAATGTTCCGTGAAGATGCAATGAATGGGAACTTCTAATTAGAAAGAACTCAGTAAAGCTTCAGAGACTGACTTTCATGGACATACTCTAAGAAATGCGAATTCATTTCGCAGATTCAAATAAAAGAAAACTTTCTTGACTGGCAATCACAAAAAAGCAGATAGCAATGATACTCACAGATACATCACTTTCTTAGTCTTAATCGTAATTATTCATTGAGAAATCATGATGTAATCTATTAGGATCATGTCTTGAATTCGGCTTACTCCATAATTACAATAATTCCTTGTACTTCTCACTCGAATCTTTGAGGCAGATATATCTGCATTTTGTAATGCTATAATGAGGTTTTCGGAGGATAAATACTTTCAAAATGTTGCTTAGAACAATGCTAGTCCTGGCGAAAATTTTTATACGAAGTCATAATGATTCAGCTAACATTGTACAAACACCAACTGAAAATAAAATTCATGAGTTCGGAAGCAGGTTTTTAATCAGACATGTAAAAATGATACTGGCAAACAGTGATCAAGTTTTGAGAATTTTTGCCATAAGAAGTGTAATAACATCCTAAAAAGATTCCTATGAGCTTCAGTGGAGCACCTTAGAAGGAAAAAATTAATTAGGCAGGTGAGGTTAACAAACTAAAAAGTAATGCAAAGACTTTTTCTGAATCTCGCAAGGGTCATTTTGCTAACTCTTTGTACCAATATATTTTGCCTTTTGTAAAGACAATCACATCAAGAAGCATTTTTGACCATTAGGTGAAAAGCGTGGATTCTGTTCCGTATGCATCAACAGAATGGTAAAAACTCAACTAGAATTCTCTACGACTCTATTGACGAAGTTCGTTAAAATTTCAACTCAGACGGTTTCTCTTGATTAAAGATGTGTATACCTTGGATTCACATTCAATCTTACACTAGGTTTGCTTGAGATTCTCAAAGCGATTTCAAGAAAAACTATATTAGATTTTTGTAAAATCATATTAAACTCTTCAAAAGAGGATGTGGTTTGGATTGGCAGCCGCCAGAAATTAGAACAGGGTCGTCTTGTCTTGCAGCCTTAGACATAACAAAAACTGAGGCCCTGTTTCGACACTCTCGATGACAGACGGAGCCAGTGGAATAGGGAAAGACGGAACTGGACAGAAAAAGTGGTCCTGTGCTTATCTCTGGAGACCACCATAAATAAAGGATCTGAAACAGATACTTCGAACATTTGTCTGAATCCCAAAACTAGGGATACTTGCTAGCATTCTAACGGGACTTTCTTAAACTGAGGCCGTAATTTTAGGACGATGTTTTTATTGAAGTTTTTACAACAACTGAGTGAGTGTCTGTGATGGAAGAAGGATTTCAAACACTGAAAAAGTTGCTGAGAGAGAAAAGAGCGTACAGCAGGCTCACGTTTTCGAGTTTCTTTCCTTCGCGCATTTTGAGGCTGCTCAGAGATTTTGTTCTAATTGAGAAAGCTGTATCCTAATCAGTACAGATCTTGCTCAGAATTCTAGTTAAAACAGTGTCTAAGTCTGATAAGATGTTATGCAGATTTCACGCTTTGTCCAAGAAATTTTCTTGTCGGGATCATCGTAGAATTTACAAGCAGACCATTTGAAAATCCTAGTAAGAATGTATACAGCTCTATAATTTGTCAAAATTTTGATATCAAAAGAGATTTTTTTGCAAATTTCTGGAACAGGATTCAAATTGTTCCGTGCAAACTATTTTGTAAGTGAAGAGTTTACTGAGTGTGAGTTTTAAAAAAAGCAGTTTTCGATTTAGCAGAACTCTATTTCAATCATCATAGTAACTTGCCTGTACATTTAAGGGGTTTGGCTAGTTTTCCTTAAATTGTTTCTCGGAAAGTGCACAAGGTTGGCCTTTACCTTTAACTCTGCAAAGACGCTTATGAATCTTCCTCAACATTTCCCGCGCTCTGTAGAGAATGCTAGCATAAGAGATCATCTTTGATTTCAATAAAATCATTTCACTAAGCATACTGAAATTTTGAAGTTTTCGTTCATTTATGGACAAATCATCTAAGATTCTAGATAGTGTATGTAAAGAAACATTTTCAGATGAAAATAATTCCAGATTTTTAAAAGAGATATGTTTTGCATTATTTCTTCGTGTTGAACCTCTTTTACAGAAATGACTCTAGTGTGCCAAACTTGAACAAAGTTGAGTCATTTTTCGGACAAGACTAAAATAGGTATATCTGCAACAAATTTAGTTTAGTTATCCAAAAATAATAATAAACAGACGTCACTTAATTCCTTCATGATAACTATCGGTTATCCATGCAGCCACTATTGCAAACTCAAATATTTTTTATGATGAATTTTGTCGACTTAGAGTGCATACTCGTTTTTGCTTAACCTTTCCTAACCGACCACCGTGAATGTGAGCGCAAAACATCTCCTCTATTGCACTAAGACTTGAGTCACTGCTTAGATATCGAAAATCTAGTTTTCGATTCCGGGAAGGTGGTGAGTCACAAAACGACTTGATATTACTTTTTGGTCACATCTGGTTTTAGCGGAACAAACATGCCAAAACTTAATCTGTTTCTCTCCCTAAAGAAGTTTGATGGTTTATTCAGTTTCTTAATCCATAACTTGAATCTTTTACAAAGATTATGTTTTTACCTCTTCCCTCAATATCTCAACTGAGTTATTGCTAGAATACCGTGAAACAGCATGGAATTATGCAAAACTTGCTTCTTTTCTTGAAATAAGAGTCAGATTTTAGAGAAGGTCTGTGAGTTTTCGAACTAGATTATACCTTACCATTGACAATCACTGCTGGACGCTGCGAAAACTACCAGAGCTTCCTGTAAGTCTAGGACTTATCTCAAGAATACAGGCAAAGTTTTGCTTACTTCCGTGATATTTCAGTATTCTAGTGATAACTAAGTTGAGGCATCGAGAGAAAACGTAAAAATGCTTGTCAGCGCAGCCCCATTGGGACTAAAATGTGGAACTCACCTATCTATAGCTTCATATGCTAATAGAAAACACAGAAAATGTAATATGACAAATTGTTTTGCACCGTCTTTCTCTGATAGGAGCCCTATTTTTCATTTTCATTGTTGTTATTCACTCGTTAGTTTCCATTTATCGCTGTTCATTTTTCTTAAAAACATTGGAAGAAGCGGCAAAAATGTTGGGATATATCGCGATAATAGAATGCTGGTTGCTATATCAGTAATGGATTCATACGCTGGTTTCTATGGTATGTAATGAGGGGGGTATTTGGTACCCCCCTATGGGTAGGGGTTGGTACTCCCTGCGGGGGGGGGGGGGGNGGGGCGTCTAGACTCGATGACTTTGTCTGCAGTGGAGGGGGAGGGAATGGTTCAGAGCATCGAAATTCTCACTCTTTAATTTCCACTCACGATTTTCTTCGAAAACATATGGGAGTTCCACAAAACGTAATCTTTGTTCTAGTTTCAAGGTATGGATTAAGAAACTGTATAAACCATCAAACTTCTTTAGGGAGAAAAACAGATTAATTCTTGGCATGTTTGTTCCGCTACGACCGGGTGTGACCAAAAGGTATCATTTTTGTTTTTCTCTTGTATGATGCATTACTGAAATACTGTTATTAGTAGTGACGGAAACTGCAAATCTATCAAAAAAAGCTTTGCAGTTGGTGCTTCGAATATTGACTTTTATTAGATGTTCGAAACAGTGGTAGGTCTGACTGCGAGGATTCTCCATGCTACTCAACACTCATGATACTACTTCGAGAAAGCAAGTGCATTTATCGTCAATGGAAGGTGAATAAACTGTGAGATTGGTTTCCTTAATTATCATGATATCAGAACAATATTCAACACCAGTTTGAAACAGTTTTTGATAAAAATATTTCGAAATATGCCCGTTTGGTACCTTCCGATTGAAAAGGGTAGAGAGTGTTACTTTCGTGACATTCGGTAGTCTTTCGAAAACCTAGTACTGGGAAAAACACTTTTGTTGTCGGTGCTCCCAGTATTTTACTTTTCCTGAGCTTTGCGAACAACACCTTGTGATGAAAAGAAAAACACATATGCCCTAATTTTATCATAGTTGCTCTACAAAGAAATCACAGTTCGAAAAACTACCGAGCATTTGTGCCATTTTTGAACAAAATATTATGCTTAAAAGAAGCATTTGGAGATTGTCAGTCTGTGACCACTTTTTCTCCTCTCATAGAGATTTATCTGACCTGAAAGTTTCACTGATTTCAGTCCATGCGCTATCGAGAGACTCCAAAGAGAAGGCATTCCTCGAAAAATAGTCTCACAGAGAAAATAACACCTTAGCAATGAAACTTCATGGACGACATCGAAAAAATAGGTTTTTAATAGTATTTTGTCGAATCGTTATTGTATTAAAACGAACTTTTGTTAACGAATAACTATCAAACACAAGTTTCAAAAAAAGAATTATAATCCTGGCCAGAACAGTTACGTGTAATGTTTGCCGTGGAATATTAATATTAAGTACTTCACTCGAAAAGCGCCATTAAGTTCTGTTACAATGATATCAATCATGATCAGTTTATAAGATATTTTTATGCATACGTGCTTACATAGAGGTTTGCAGAATTCGTTCGTATCCCAGTGTTCGAATTCTGAGAAATGGGCAAAAGTAAGAGATTCAAGTTACAAAGTTCGAGTTCTGGTTCGAGCAGAAACGTAAGTGAAATCCAAAGTTGGATAGCACTATGACAGTTTAAAAATTGGAACTATGGGAAAGTAAGAAAAACTATTACACCAGCCGATAAGAAGTGCTTTGACAACATGGGTCATAAAAAGTAGCATGATATTTTAACAAAAACATCTTTGCTTATTAAGCCTACGCTGATCAACACTTTTTTTTATTTCAATAATGCATTAGAAACTACGTTATGTTGATTTTTCCATGACACACTTTACTTGAGAATTTTAAGCTTTGCCAGCATTCAGAAATCGCTGCACGGAAACCTTGTCAGGTTTTTTTCGGTAGGACCTTCTTTTGTCGGTATTACACGTTTCAAATCATAACTAAGATGGATTTTGCTAGAAATTCAAAAAACTTAGAAAATGATACCCAAATCTTGAACAGTAAGAGATTCAGTATGTTGAGTGCTTTCTTGGTTACGCATCTGGATTCATCTTTCCTTACTATATGGAAAGCTACAAATCAAACACTATTATTCGATGATAAAACATTTCTAATGGCTGGTATTCGATTGCACTATTGACGGAGAAAACTTTCCTTATATAAAGTCGAGAAAAATATTTTAATTTTCATGTTAACTAAAGTCATATAGTGTCAAGCCTAAATTATCAATATGACTCTGTCTCAAAGATGCCGATGCGTTCAAACTCTTAGAAAGTTTGTAAATGTTACATTAATACTGCCGGTAATATTGATTTGTCGCGAGTTGGATTCTAGGAAGAGAAGATCTACTAATGTTTGACAATATTATTCGATCAGTGGGAGTGGCAGAATAATTTTATCATCTTACTAAACAAAAAATAGGCATACAGTGTTTATTATTTTTCGTTTTTCTGTTCCAAACATTCATGATGCATCGATTTTTTACGGAATATTATGGTCTCTATTCAAAAAATTTTAGAACTAACTCTTAAAAGTTTCAATTCAAGAAAATATCTTTGAAATAAATTTATACTTACTCATTTGTGAAATTTTAAGTCCTTGTGATAGCCATTGTAACTTGAGTCGTCGATTCAACAGATCTTGTGTTTCTCGAATCTCATTCTACAAATAAAATGAAATGAAGATTTTCTTAGTGAGTGCACTGTAAACGAAGTGTTTTCTTCGTTTCAAAATGTATTTGATCGTGAGGTTTATACATCTATAGCAAAAATTCTTCAAACATTTCTTTGAATTAGGGACGCCATCTTCATTTTTTGAAACGCGATCTAAAGGGAGTTTTTAAGTGTAAATAATTAGAAATTTTTATCCCCCTTCCATCCTCAGATCTATCGGATATTATGGTTATATCTAGCTTCTATTTGAAACGTGTATGGAGTACTCCCTTGCTGAAGTTCTACACTGTGAAGCAAGCAATGATGAATAAGTATGCTCCAATATAACTAAAAAGATACGTTTTTTGAGAATTAGCAACAACAACTGCATCGTGTTTAACATTTTAATCTCGAAGGGATTATATTAACAGCTTTCTTGTAAAAAAAATGTTTTAGAACTCGTCCTACGTTTCAACATTCAACACCTTTTACAATAGTTACACTCGTCCTTCTTTGAGGACACAATTGAAAATGTCAGACCTCTAGGAGCATTTCGCAGTGCATACTCATTTCAAAAATGGTCACCAGCTTTAAAGAGAATCCATTCAATTTTGTTTGTATTAGACCAGTATCAAATAAGTGATTAACATTTCTTATCGAACAAAAGTTATTCGAATGCCCGTTCTTTAAATAACAAAAAAGCAGCCGAGAACCTTGCTTAAAGAAGAGCAAACGAATGTAATCATTGGTCTTGTTTCGAAGTATGAAACTAAACTGTAAAAAATTGTCAACCGTATACCAAAACAAAGGCATCCATATGGTTTTTCTCATTATCGAGTTCAGCTTTTTAGAGGGTGCTAATAAACTAATAAATAATCACAAAGCATCTCTTTTATTCAAAATATCGGAGATTACATGCATGAAATAGATTCTGATCAATGCTACCAACAAGCAAGGTTAAGTTCAAATTTGGACTGGGATAAAAGATTCATTTGATCACAACAGTAATCAATACATGTCTCTAAATCATGCAGAGAATCTATCGATTGTTTCGGAAAAAGTAGATTATTACCCTACTTCGATGAAGTTACTTTAATTTATCCGCACTCCATATACATCTTAATTTTGTAGCCAGATTTTGCTCCTATTATAAGTCAGAACTAAGTAAGTTTTGCTGTTAGTGATTCATTCGACGCATATAAGATCTAGGCAATATCAAGTTTTGCAGTAAGTAAACCTTTTGCTTTATTACAATATGACCGGAAAACTTACGCATAAAAACAAAATGCTTCCATGCTTTTGAGCAGAGATCAATAAAAACATTAAAAAAATTGTTGATCAATGACATCTTTTTTCTTTCATTTTACACTACTTTTTCTAAATTTTATACAAATATTTATTCCAATGTGGAAATATTTTTGAAAGAAAATGACTATACAGAAAGCTCACTCGGAATTTGAGAAACTCGATGCATTCATAATTACCTTTTTGAAAAGAAACCTGAATTTAAAACTTTTTTAGACATCATCAAAAATCTTCAGATTCATTACGCTTCGTTCTCTGAACTAGCTGTGATTGAGAAACAATCTATTACATAAAATCTATTATGAGAAACTTTTGCATTAGAAATATGAATTGCTGAAAAATTTATAACAATTTAACACTCATTTCCTTTGAGACTGCCTATGATTTCTTATTAAAAAATAGTTGCAACAAAATTCACAGCAATGAATACACTCATCTTAATCCAACTAATTTCCATTTCGATTCCCGTGTGACATTAGCTTATCAGTAAAGATTCTCATGTGCTACGCATTGACGTGTATGTTATTTTTACATATCTGAAACTCGTTGATATTGAAAAAAAACTTGGAAGTTCGTCTTTACAATTTTCTCTCTCAATCTCTTATTGTTTTATGGCAATTTTCGACTAATTTTTACGAACAATTTATGTATGAAACCTTTGATTGTGTAATATTGAGCTCAAACGGTATGTATTGTTTTACTTTAATAGTTGTTAAAAACTTAAGCTTATTTTTAACCGCGGAAAAGTGAGGTTACATAAGAGTTCAGCAGAAAATAGTTCGTCGGAAACAGTATTCTCAATTAAAAAGCAATTTACTCAAAGAGATACTTCATATTTGTTACGCAATCTCATATGAAGCGAGTTTTGGAAAAGAATCTCAATTGATGCAGCATTCCCCGATTGATACTGAAATAATATCATAAGTTTAATCGATTCTTATTTAATGTAGATAAGAGTAAAGTTTCTACGTCGAATAATACCATTTTGAGTATTCTATAAACATTTGTACATAAGCTTGTAGAGAACAAAACTATGTGTGAGATGTGTATCTCTCTCGTAGTTTATCCCTGAATATATCGTTTATTTTTTACAGATAAAAAATAATGCATAGATAGATCCAAATGAACGAAAGAAGATTATAACTAAGATGAGAAGAAGAACAGTAGTGGATACGCATAATCATGTCGATAAAGATGAAAAATCCTTATGATCGCATCTGGAAAATGTGCAGTTAAGAATACTGCGCTTCTTTAGAATACCAGAGTCTATGGGAAAATCAATGGGAGTTTTTGTCTTTCGTTTCCTATTCAAATTTGTAAATAATGATGATATTCGTCAAGTTCACAGTTAATGCTATAGCTATATTTTAATATGTTCTATGTGAAACGAAGTCAAACATTTTTCTATTCGTGATCATGAAAACTACAAGTTCAGGAAAATTACTTTTCACGAGACACAAAAAATAACCTCTACAAAAAACATTCAGCAGATTGTATTCATTTCTTGACAATTGAAATTATGGTTACATTTTGCTAAAACTAACTACATCCACTTATGCATATTTTCTTCAGGTCAGTGTTAGGTATTGCGACTTTTTCATAAATAACTTGTTAATAGTCGAAAATTACTATAAAGCAGTAAGAGATTAAAGGAGAAAATCGTAGAGACCTATTTCTATAGATTTTTTCAATATTGGCGAGTTTCCTGCATGGTTAAATAAGATATGAACCAATACATAGCACATGAGAGCCTTTGTTTATGAACTAATTTCAATTCAGTTTTAGTTCTACAAAAATGTCAAAGCTTCGAGTTGTTGCATCCATTTCCCAGGCAGACAAAAACATTGGGAAAAACGCGTTTAAACGCGCAATCAGGAACGCCGATTGTGAGTCACTAACGCTCATTAAAAAACCGCAAGAAACGCGTTTTTTACGCAGAATTTTCACTTTCGAAGCGTGAAAACGAATAAAAACTCTAATTCTGATGGTTTAAACGCATTGGCTTTCAAGTCATCGAATAATTGTGCGTTTTAACGCTAAGGACTTGAGTTTTTCTCCGTTTTTACGCTCCGAAAGTGAAAATTCTGCATAAAAAACGCGTTTCTTGCGTTTTTTTAATGAGCGTTACTGACTCGCAATCGGCGTTCCCGATTGTGCGTTTAAACGCGTTTTTCCCAATGTTTGTCTGCTTGGGTTTAGTACAATCAAATTCCTTGAGTAATAATTTTATTCGAAAGAGAAGGAAAAAGAAAATTTGAAATGAAAAAGACGGACTATCATCAAGCGCACAATATGCACAAGTACTATGAGCATTCTCCATATTGCATTTTTGTTCATACTAATTATCATATCGGACGATACCCACGCGAAGCGACATTTTATCGGTAATCGATTGCCAAGCAGAGAATAACTAACAAAAGACTGCACTTGAATGGTGATGATGAGAAACCTGACTATTTAGCCATCTAACTACCACTGATTTGCCGCAGTGAACCCTCAGCCTTTTATCAGCAGCAATAATTAACACTATTGTAATGTCAATTATAAAGAAAAATTTGGTGGCGTTTTTGTGTCTGTTGAAACATCTTTTTCGTAACTGTCTAAGTGTTGAATTTGATTATTAATCTTACAAGAACTATTGTATTTCAATGAATCATCGCAAAACTGTAATCATTTCTTCTGTTTTCATGTGTCTAAATAAAGCAGGTAATGCTTTGCACTGATTCCAAATCCTACTCACTCTCGAGTAAAATCGTAGAACATTGATGTGAAAATATATGAGATGCCAAGCAAAAACATATTTCAGTTTTTTTCAATAATCTCTCGCCGTTTGTGACTCAAAACATTTTCCCTTATGATTTTAAGGAAAAAAATTAAGTAATCAATAATGATACTACTCTGTGAACAATTTAACTGTGGAAACAATACCGGTGGTGAATAATAAAAAATGATAACGTTTAGATCAACAATGTTCAGAAAATATTGATTTTTAACGACAGAATCAATAGATTGACACCACAACAGAAGCATGTGTGAGACTTTTCGGAAATTTTCAAAATTCAGTCTTTTTCGATGAATTTAATATCTCAAATCTAAAATTTATTAACCGAAAAGTCAATTTTAATGATCCTCATACTAGATACAGCATAATTTATATTGAGATATATAATGTTCAACATAAATTCAGGGTAAAATAAGTACAAATTAATAGTTAGATAGTCATAAATGGGATGAATATGAACTGTGAGTTGTCGGCATAGTGTAAATGTTTTTGGTAAATGGTTTCGTCTATGGGCATTTCTCTCCATGCACACTCACTCCATCACACCCTAACGAAATCATTTTTGAGTGTTTAATTTTTAAACTTTCGAGTAATACTTTCAATGGTATCAAACTTGAAATTTGAATTGAATTGATTAACTACTCTTCAAGTTTCAATCTTCTACATATAATGTTTTAAACACACTTTATTTATAACTTGCAGAATTAGACAATTTTATCAAATAATTAAACCACGTTCCACTCTCGCTCGATCTTGACTAGTTTTGCTTACACTGGAGTATATGCCCAACATCCATACATGAATTTGCAAGATATTTTCAATCAGATAGTTGATGTACACAAGTGTTTTCGTGGCATTTACATGAAGAGATATGTGAGAAATCTTCGAGTTTCAAACATTGAATCGACTTTAACTTTCAAGTGCGACAATATTCTCGCTCTTTACAGAGGCAGGTTGTTCGATGGAATTTAGTTTTCATGAGAATGTATTGTCTACAATCTCTCATTATTAATATTAGAACTGTCAATGTAGAGCTTTATAGACATAAATATATTGAGAATATAAAAGAAACATGATCTTTTTCTAATGGAACATTATTAGAAACTGCATTAATCATTATTTCACATGAAATATATATCTAAAACACCTCTATTTTGCTAAGTATTTTTCTGTATTATTTCTGAGTGTTGCGGCTAAGATCTTATGCATATGTTCATACATGTTATCATACAATCAAGTTATAAGAAGAATTCAATACTGTACCTTGACTTGTTGAAAATCTTCAACTTGTCGATCGTTGTCTTTAGTGAATCTGCAAAAATCAATACAATGAATAAATTATCGATCGAATAGTGAAGTCGAGTACTCAATGCATAACTTACTTTGTTTCTAGACGTTCCAAAGTTACTTCAGTTGATAACTGAATGTCTTTCATGAATACTTTATATTTCCAGTATTTTTCAGCACATTCTCTTTCCACATTCATTTGATAGAAATTGTTTTCTACATTCATTCCACAGATGTCGTTTCCGATGTTGTTCTTACGTAAGTCCCCTACGGTGAATGAATGTCGATCAAATCATAAAGGTATGTCTAATTTTACTAGATAGATTCCAAAAGCAGATGATGTATATTTTAAGCCATAATCGATAGATTATAAAGCGTATTAGGTAATAGATAATATTCAATGGAGGAGGCAATATGGTCTTTTCGCTACATTCACGAACCAATCGGAACCGCTGATAGCGCCAAAGTATTTGTGATTCTGTAAGTATACGTCCAATTGTCTCACTGTTGTATAATATTGAATCAACATAATTGAATACAAAGAATATCTTTATTTATCTATTTTGTACTTACTTAAACATGGCGATGAGAACATTTAAAAGAAGTATATTTGATATCACTACGAAGGCAATTGCATAAAAGAAAACAAATGTACCGTAGACATCATTTTCTAAAGAAAATAGAAATAAATTTGTCATTCTTTCATAGAGGTAGTGCAAGTATATGATTTCTTACCGCTAATTACGTCCATACCGGTAGCGTTGTCTTTATATGGCTCAGCTATCTGTCCGAATATTTTCCAAATTCCCCAGTTAAATACATCTCGCAGCAAATGCCTATTCCACGATTTTCTCCCTTCACTGGCTAACGTAACATTGATCAATGAACCGTTGGTTGCATACAACCAAGTAATTTGATTGTTGGTAGACAGTAGAGACCAGGAAGAAATCGAAAATGCGAGAAGAAAAACAAGTATGAAGCATACGAAAATCAAAAAAGTATCTTTCATCTGCAACGGAAGACACAGAATGAATTGAATATTGTTCTGATATATAACATGACATGCTTACCATTTTGTATATCATTATGAGTTTTGGTCCAAGCACTTTGAATGCAGTACAGAAATACAGTATTCGTATGCACCAAATAATAAAATCAATAGACATGAGTATTCTAAATGACAATCAAATTAGATGAATCACTCTTTTTTCACTGATATACTCGAGAGTCGACTGGAATTTCGATCCATGTCTGAATAGAACTCGCTGAAACCCAATATAAAAGTTCGATTTTTTAAATTATAGGTGTGGGTTATCTGAGATGTGAAGTGGAAATAAGTGTATGGTTGTGGGTAAGCGTGTGTGCTGTTGTGTGAAAAGCATAATGCTCTCGCGCTCTAACGCTGACCAAATAAATACATATTCACCGTCGTAGATAAAGTCGTCTCGTTTATACTCTCGTGGTAAGTGATGTGCGTGCGATATAGATGAAGTATCTGAGGTACTTCTCTGAGTTATGGCATGCCACTGAGTATCATGACATCTTACTCAGAACTATGATGTATGGTAACTAATTTTTAAGAAATTAGAGTTTTTATTTTAGGGGCCGGTATGTTCGGCACAGTCGTGGGCCTGAATTCTTGGAACCCTGATGGAAGATACCCATTGATCAGGTTTCAATACTATTGCTTTTGTGACCAAAACGATAATTTTGGCTACTATTCAAGTAATTCTATTGTATTTAACACTTTTATTTTGTAAGAATGATTCATGCAAAGATTAGATTTTTATTCCGATTAGGGTTTGCTGTTTAAAATTATAATTGCATTAAATTAATGGTATCAACAATCATTTTACTTTGGAATAATTTTGTCTTAGGACGGTAACAAAAAAACGTATGGATATTAGCACTACGTTAGTGCAATGTTAGTACTAAGCCATAACCCTAGTTCTGATACTCTTTGTAAATGTCTCTTGACTCATATCTGAGAAATGTTTGATCTATTGCGTAGCTCAACTGGTTGAACAAGTATATGGTTGTACAGCGCATAGTGAACAATTTTTGTTTTACACTAATGTTAATCGATTCTCTGTGATGATTATTAAATGAAAAACGTCCTTGGAAATGACTTCGAATGACTTACAGAGGAAATGGACGTGGACTGCTGTTTTAAATTATGGCATTGAGATGATGTCAAGTTATTCGTTGTTCTTTAAGAAGATGATAACTAGTCAAATCAAGTTGATACTGATGAGAAATTTCTATACTGAATCACAGACTGAAGCAAGTAGTGTTCATTAAATGTTGATTTACTTAACGATCAACTAAATACTTGTGAATTTTCATTACAATGTAAGCGATGGAATTCTTATAGCCGAGTACTATAAGCTGTTCAACACTATCCAAGCATATATTATTTTTAGAAGATTGAAATGTAATTAAATTAATGATTGTACACCGTGGTCATCAATTTAGCAGACTATATCTATCGAACGCAACCAAATTCTCTCATAAAACTAAGTAGTGAATTATAATTGCTATGATTTCTCTGAAACAATGATAACAAATAATATATTTCTGCTACAACAACAAAAATTAATATTTACGAGTCACTATAAATGGCTGAAATAAAATACGAGAGGGAATCTAAATTACGATAACCTGAAGGTCTCTCACGAAAATTGAGATTTCTCTACAAAAGTAACATATAACTTCCTACTGAAAATATTCACATCATTGGCTCTGCTTTTTTTATCAATTATAATATAGATAAACTCATGCTCTGATCATTAGACTAAAATAACAATTTACATGTACGAACATGTTCACAACCACCCAAGCTACAGTCGATTGTCACTGCCAAACAATATCGATCGATTGATTTTTTTAGTATGCTGCTGATGATTATCCGAGTGTCATCAGAGTTTTTATTCAAAGACTGCTCCCTTTTCAAGTCCCTAGACTAGCGCGAGAGTATTCCGATGCCTATACATCACCAAATATTAATCAAAGTGATAAATCCATGATTTTTCTCAAGCTATATCATGCATCTTCCTTTCTAGTAACCCCCAATGAATACCTAGCTAAACGTTAACTATGATTATTTTGTATTTTGAATTGGCTTTTATTTAGCTGAAAAAGGTCGCAGTAAAGCAAGAAGAAATATCTTACTTTGATGCCGCGAAAGCGGATTCATTACCGAAAAATCGAGTAATAAATGCACCAACATAACAGATGATGCCTGCTTCATCTATCCAATTCCATCCATTAACAAAATAACCCTTAATCCATGTTTTATATTGATTGAGCTAATAAGATTCAAGGAACTTTGTTGAAAAATATCGATTTCTACGAAATTAAAGACTGACCTGGTAGAGTTCATCAACAATGAAACTCACTATATAAATGAGTAAGATGATTTCCGACATTGGTATCGAAAAATACTGAAGTCTGGAGGGCTTTCTGTTAATGATATTCAACGGTAAATAGTCGACAAGAAGAACGTAACTGAATAGAATCAGGAACAGGAAGAAAAATATCTAAATTTTCAATACAATAAAAATAACCAAGACACTAGAACACAGTAATAGAGGAAAGAACACTTACCACATGATAATAAAATCGCACTACAGGAGCTTCATAAAAGTATTTAATTCTACGCCACATATCAAATAGCAAGATAGAAGATTTCACTCTAAAAATCTTAAAAGAATTCTTTTTCCTTTCGTTGCACGAGAACCTTTCTTGAACTGTCTCGCTTGTCGACCTGTAAAATATGGCTTCAAATTGAAAATAAAGATGTGAGAAAAACAATTTAACTAACATTAATCGATGAGACAATATCGGACGATACCGACTCGGCTTGCTGCTTTCCTACATGAAGATAGAATAGACGAGAATGAATTAGAAAGTACTATTTTGTATATGTAATACTTCTGACTTGGTAGAATACTGTTGGTAGATAGAAGGACTAAGTACAGATAAAATTGGTAAGAGAGGCAAAAACAATGATCCAAGAAAGATCTAAATAAGTGTCGAATAAGGCAAGAAACTGTTTTACAAATATGATTGACAAACCCAAATAGACATGTTCATTTTTAATATTTGGCGTTGATCATCGAAATGATGATACCATTTGTGATTGAGATATTTTTCGACGGTATCACTGGCAAGAAAAGCTTTACAATCAGCATGCTGCGCTACCTCTAATGGATTGCAGTGATAGAATGTCATGGCGTTGTCCTTAATTATATTGATAGCAAGATTGTTGTCTTTAGCGAAACATTCGTCTATGATGCCTTTCGAATGTTGGTCAAACTCTCTATTTTCATCAGCGAATGAGATATGCATACAATGCGAAGTGTCAGATAAGTATGAATATGATTTGCTCACTTTGCAATTCGTATAAAAATATGTTTGTTTTTTCTATCTTTCTTCGCTGCCTTTGAATAAATATGAACTCCGAGTAGTGAGGCAACCGTCTGATTCTGATTGTGAATAGGCAGTATATGTGAAAAGAGAAGACGATATGAAAATAAATTGAACATGAACAAAATGTGTATCTTACCTGACATCTCGAACAAACAAATTTGGCTATTTCTGGTCGATTCATGAACAAAAGCCAGAGATAAAGTTTTTCGGTCTTATTTTTTTCGAATAAGTTTACAGTTTCATTGCTGCTCTGACCAGACGAGATTTTGATTGGCTTGTATTTCTTCCGATTTTCATCTGCTGCGATCTAAATTATCGATAAAAACAATATAAAGTATCATTATGCATTACTATTAAACACTTACATAATCTTCTAAATATTGCTTACTATATGCCAAGTATATTTTTTCGATGAACTCCGAAGACTTCATATTGATACCTGCACTTGCGAATTTAGTATCATTGAGAGGTAATGCATTGTTATTCTTAATTGAAATTACTTGATATTTAATGAAAAAAGACTGGTATGTTCAGACTTCAATAAAAAAAACAACTTTAACTCTGAAATTTCGTAAGTTTCTGTATTTACAAACAAATTTTTGACAGAAACACAACTGTAATTTTTAAAATCAGAAACGATCTATTCCCAAAAAGGATACTTCTTCGAACATGCAACTTCGAAAATTGCATTGACCTTATTTGTAATAAATTATTGAAAGCTGCTTTGTTCTATTTCATCAAATTTGGAAATTTCAGCTTATTCAACCTGATATCTTTAAATTCATAAAAGGGAATACTTTCACTAGGGAATTAATGAAGAAGCTTCGATAAATCCAAGCAAAATATACTGGAATTATGAAAAAAATACTTGTCATCCTTCAGTAATTTATAACGGCACAAACCTTTAGGATGACAATGTCTTTCAGTAAAAACATACTACTTTAATCAATTTCCAACTTTTCAGCCGAAATCGCAATATCCATTCTTTCTTCTTTTATCAATCGTCATACATTTCCTCATCATCGATCTCTCTCTCTCCCTTCGAATATACATCGATCATAAAAATTCATGACATCTCGTTTGTGTGTTGTTAGCATTTCTAGATTTTGCGTTTTTTCATTGGTGATTTTTCTGCTGTAGAAATTTTCGAACTGTGATTTGTTTTTGAAATCGAAACATTGCTGAAAAAGGCAAGAGAGACATATATGAAGCATGATTTACCAACATTCTTGCACAGAAAATCTTGAATTCATCTGGAGTTAATTGTTCTATGTTGAGTTCTTTCATTGATATACCATTCTCCATCAGCAAATGCACAAAATGTACGTTATTTCGACACAAAGCTTCATAAAGTGATGCCGGGGCTACCTTTTTAATCTAAAGCAAATGTTCATGCTGGATATTGGAATTGCAAGTTATTGACAAGTAGAAATATAGAATATTATTTTTAAAACTAACATATTGAGATTTTTAGAACTCAAAATTTCTTCAAAACAGACTTAGCTATGCACATTTCAATTCCTTTAAAATATCAACATCTCCAAACTTGAAATTTTGGTAAGCTCTATACGTTTCACGATAATGCTTTAGTATTTGCTTCTGAACAGTAGACTGTGCATATTGATCTGAATCATAACATCACCCACCCAAGCTTAGATCTAAACCCTCTTTTAAATGATCTATATAATCAGAAATAATAAAATCTGATTCTATTTTTGCATTATCCCATAGTCAAACAAGTAACTACTTTCAATGACAAATTCAAATTAGAATCCTTTGCCATCTATTTAACTGTAACGTTTTGAAAGTACTTTTGCTTCATATTGTTGTACTACGAACTAATCATTATTTCTAGATTTCAAAATGGAAATATGTTTGAAAAGAAATAACATTGCTATCTGGAAGTTACCCACAATAAGATACAAAATTCACATAACTGAAAACGCATGTTCTGTTTTACAACAACAGTATATTTCCAAACATCGAAGATTTCGATAGTGTACACCTACATATGATAAACAATTTTCAAAATCTCTCACAAATGTTCACAATAGTGACGTTTTTGTGTACCATCATATTTCTTTGCCAACAAAACACAGTCAATTATGAGAAACTACAGGTAATTCGTATTTTTTCGTGAGCCGCACAGATTTCAATTAGACTAATAGGGATGTATCTATAGATGCAGTGTTTTCTTCTGATTAAGTATTGAAATTTAAATCAAGTCTTTTTGAAATTCATCAAAATCTTGTTCATTCGCGTAAGTTGGTTGGCACTGATTCAGTGACATTATAACGTGTACTCACGAACTCTCGCATTGTTTCTGAAGATGTCGCATTTGCAAATGCATGATCAGCAAATACATTTTGTCTTGCGTGATCAACTTGGTCCCAAATCTAAAAGAATTTAAGAAAAAGATTACGTATCAATTTACCATTAGATTCGAAGAGAAAATCTTACTAGACACCATTTCAATTCCATAGCTAGTGAGTCATACTTGGAACTAGTGTAGTTCTCATGTAAGAAGTATATTCTCTTTAACATTGCATCAGCAATCGCATCTTCCAGGTTACCATCGCCGCCGATGGGATCAAATATGACAATGAGTTCATGAGATCTGATTAGTTCTTCTATGAATCTCTCAGTGTTATAATCAAGATCATGGGAAATGTCGTCACTCTCTGTTGCGCTGCTGTTTCCATCGTCTATGTCATCATCATCATCATCATCTGTATCGTCATCATTACCCATTGAATCGTTGTCACCTTCCTTTTCGCCATCTTTACTAGGATTTTCGAAGCCATTGCTATCCACTTTTTCATCTTCTGAAGTAGCATAAATTTAAACGAAAAAAAGAATAGCGAAAACCACAACGGAAAAAAATCTTGAACCAAAATAATTGTCGAAAAATAAATATATTTTAGGATTCTCGACAAACGACATGAAGATATTGTATTGGATAAATAATGGGATGTGTACATGCACACCAACTAGAAATAGCAATGTGACGAAAATATGTTTCTCTATGCAAGTATAGTAGTGGCATGAAGCGGATCAGTTTTCGACATAAGTCGAATTAAACCTCGGGTCAGGTTAGGAAAACATTTTTGGACTTCGGAGTGGAACTTCTATCTGAATATTTTGCAGATATAAATGGCAATTGAAATTTCTTTGATTTTGTCTTCAACGTTCGATATGAGAGCTTGAAAAAGCTTCTTAGAACAAGAATTTATGTATCAAACTATTTTTTCTTCAACTTGACCGACTTCTCTCGAATGAGTTCTGACAATGATTCATAGTCAATGCACTGTCTATTCAATAGGGAGATTAAAATCACATCGCAAGTTGTGGATGTACGAATAGAAAGAAAAACAAGAAAGCCGTATACCATATACCGGTGCTGTGCTAACTGAGTAATATCGATCATATATCAAGAACATATCCTATGATTTCAACTGCGAAGTAAAAGAACGAAAAAAGAACTGATAAGTTGATTTTTCCCTTCTTAAAGAGACAATTGATCAATTTAAGAGTCGATTCAGTTCAAGTAGCATCAAGTTCCAAAAAATTGACCCATGTTGAATTCTGGTTTGTATGCATACCATTGTTCACTTTACAGTTACTCCCACATCCTAATTCTCAGTATTTACTATCGCGCAACGCTACCCGGAATATTCTCCGTAGTTTTCCTTTCAATCACACTGATACATACTATGATTTTGATCGCTCAGACATAGCAATCTCTCTTTGCACTTTCGAAAAGAGGACTCATGTTGTGTTTTCCACTCTTCTGGGCTCAACGTCACTTTCGTTCCACTTGGACATGAAAATTCAGGAATATCAGCCATGATATCAGCGAGTCCGCCGGTGCCCTGCAACAAAAAAACAATTCACAGTATAGAAGGCTGATGAAATAATTCATATTTTGTGATTAAAGTCTGACAAGAAGAAAGATTTGATTTTTTTTCTATAAACAGATCATTCTATCATCAATCTGTACAATATAATGAAAGCTGAAACTACTTTGGGTCTTCATCAATTTTATGCAATAGATTTTAAATTGTTAGTTTAATCAATTGATTTCTACAAGGATAGCTTGAAGACTGTTTAACGCTTAAAAAGTGGACACTTGCCTGATAAATTGAAGAAACGATCGAAATAATAGATACATGCATAATTTCCATGGAAGACTGCAATACTTTCAGCAATAAAAATTTATCAAAAACGTTTCGGCGATGCATGGGGCTTATTATTACTACATTTTTCTGAAACATTCTAGTTCAAGACTCCTATTTTGTATCCATTCTGGTAAGTAAAGAGTATATTAATAATATCAATGGGAGATATTTCCCGACAAACTGGTTATGGTAATCAACAAAGCTGTTTAGTTTCTAAAGCATGACAACGATTTAGTCGATTCATTTTAAAAAAGAATATTAGAATCGGCACATTTGATGTAATACACTAGCAAATGCGACAGGATTATTTTTCTTCTTTTATGTATATCCTATAGCTCACTCTTGAAGATACTTTTGCCAACGGTAGAGGCGGAATAGACCTTTTTTGTAATTCAATTTGACATAGAAAAGAGGTGTTCATTTTCAATAAGGAAATAACGTTCAAATTTATGAAAGGTATGAATAAACACAAAATCTGAATCTACTAAGGAGAACTAGTTTATAAAGAGTTTGAATATCGTTTTAATGCCTAAGATATAGAGAATTTTTTATTGGTTTTGAACTTCGACAAAGTCTATATGTACACAGAAAACGATATAAAACTGATTTTATATACATAAAATTTGAGAACTCCTACTAACTTTTAAACAGAAAAACCAATAGTGACCGACAGAGTTTTGTTAAAATCTTTTTAATAAAGCGATGAATACATTTGAGTTACCATACAATTATAATGACTCGTAGTCGTAATCATTTATCTCAAATTTTTAAAGAGCCATCGGACACATCTAAAACTAGATACTGCACAAAACACTTGAAATCAATCATGATATATGAATGGATTACGTGTAGAACGAAAACAAAGAAAATAAAGATTGTGTTTGAGTTTCAACTTGAGTTGGTGACATCAAATTTGCAGGAGCATGACCCAGCATTAACAAAGAATGGGTAAAAATAACTAATAATGATTATAAAAAAGAATGAAAAAGTTCCTGAAATACTTTATGAACTTATAAAACTATTTGTTTTCTTTTTCTTAATATAAAAATTTTCAACACTATTCCTTCAGATGTCAAATTAAATACTCTCTCGAATCATCAGAGACCATAATAGATATATCAAGTTGTTTGTTGCAATATTTGAAGTAGAAACAGAAATAATGAAAATGATTCACTTTTCTCGTAATATGCTTTAGTAAAACTTTATTGAACGATTTCGAATAATTGATCATCATAGTCGTAAGCGTACGTTAGTATTGTCGCAAGGCAATGTATCAGATATTATTGTGTTAATTAAAACATGAACACAGATATTAACCACTCATATAGATACATTAAGTCAAATATAGTTCCTTATGTGCATATGTAGTTATTTTGTCGGGGCTAAAAACTGACAAAACACTATGCATTGTCGACCTGATTGACCATTCGATGCTCTATAATCTCAAATCTTCTTTATTCATGGTTTCTTAATTTGTTTTATGCAACCACCAAAACCGAATAGAACAACAAATATATTTTTAAATATTCTAGGATTGCTTTCTAACAAATAAAGGTATCTATATGAACAGTGTATAGAGAACCCTCGACGATAGTAAAATAAGAATTTGAATCTCTAATGCATTGGAAAATCAATAGGAGACTTTTTAAAAACATGAAAAATATAAGTTTCCACATTTGAAAGTTGAGTCTGTTTTTCATATCACTGTTTTATTTCGATTCTAATCTAGTTCTAGCTTTTTACTTTTACGATTTAGAATATTTTCTACAAACTTTCTTTCGATACTTTTCAAGAGAATGCTTTTGAATTTCTGAACATTTTCAAAGAGTGCTTTCAAAATACGTTGCATGTTTTCCAACGATGTGTCTTTGCCAACAACGAATTGAAAATTCATAGAAATATCCTTCTATATTTAACTCATTATGTTCTATAAGATATAGAAAAATAAAGCCTGTTTTTCATCAATCACTATGTATGCACTAAAAAGTGAAGACAGTAATACAAATAGATCATTATATATTTTCATTTCTGAAACAGACAAAAGTAAAATTGGAATCAATCATGGCGTTATCTTGGTGTAACTTTTCTGGTATCTATTCATTCTATATGGTGACGTCTTTTATTAAATCCATATGCGGATAATCTAGTGATAGAACTTCATACCCGAACAACGACGATGGGTGTGTGATGTTTAAAGTAACGATAAAATAATGCCTCCAGTGTTGTAATATTGCCACCAAGTAATATAAGAACTGTTGGAATATCATTGTCAAATTCTGCAAAAAATATATTATAGATTAGTTGGGAAGAAGATAATTAAAAAATAATCTGTTCATACGTACTATTCCATCGATCATAGCCAATCATTTCTGACTTTAGTATAGTGCCAACTTTGTCCTCGATATCCTGACGCACAGTAATCCCAATCTCACATTCACTTGAAATATGATCAAAAAGAAGAAAATGACTGTGATTGGGTTCTAAATTGTAAATGTTATCGATTCGATCGTATTTGTGAATGTAAATAGGAAGCTGTTGGTTCGACATCTGAAAAAATGAAAGTAGTCATATTCATTAAAGATGTGTTGATTATTGTCTCCTATGTAATAATAATTACCAAAGATGTCGAATCAGTATTTGTGCCCATTTGAGGGTGGTTAACAGCTTCTCTATTCCTGAATGCCTGACGAGTTGTCTTAGAGAGCCACGATGAAGATCTTTGCCTACGATAGTAATCCGCAGCACATCCATTTTCGAGATCGAACACTGCATTACTGTTCTGGATTGAATGTGTCCTTTCTACAACTCTGTTTTCTAATTGACCATGACCTAGCGAAAAACACATCATACTGCTACAATCGTCAGTTTACATAGATGCTAATGTTAAAGATACCTGCTAAACGTGGCCAACTGCACAGTCCGATACACGGAACGTCATCATCAGCAGCACACAGACCTTCTCCTACTAGACGGTTCATAGCTTGGTTTATGCCACTTGTCATGACCCATGCGTCTAAATGTTGGAAAACATGACTGACAGAGATATAAATTTTCTAAAATGATTTACTTGCTGTCTTTGCTGTTTCTGTTAAACCACGCTGAATGGCACGCTTGTTTTCTTCTTGAATGAAAAAGTTCTCCTTGGCTTGATTCAGGCTATTGACATAATCTGTCTGAATTGAGAGAATGAGTTGAGGAAGAGGAAGTTGATAAGCTTCAATAATGAATCGCATCATTGCCTCTTCTGACGAAGTGTAGGAAAGTTGAATAAACTAAAGATATAAGAATTATTTGAAATTCAGCGTGAAAAGGAGCGAAATCGTGCAAATTTAAATAGTAAATAACATTTTGCTTCATTGCTAAGACTAGTACTCCATCTGCTGTATTGATGTATTGAATTTATGTGAATGACAAACTTATTTTATTGAAATTGTTCAAATAAAAATGTTAACTATGAAAACAATCCAAATTCAACTTCAATATACCTTCATCCCGTGGAAGTTTTCAATACAATGCAGTATGGTTTCGCTAGTATTATTGAAAGTTGCATTTCTTACCTGTGATAATCGATTTTTGATAACAGTCTGATCGGGATAATCTAATTGCAAAAATCCGAATACTCCGTCGATGGATTCATGACCAGTGATGTCCTTCTGTGATCCTTCTATTTCAATTTTAGCGAGTTTCCTAGAAGATTAAGAAAAGATAAATATCAATGCAAACCATCATTATAATCAGTAAAACTACTGAGACCCATATTAATCTTGCAATCTTTTCAATACTTGCACACTTCTTGGAATTCTAAGGACTACTTAACACTGTGCAGGAGAAGACCTCATCTTTCGGTATAGTATGATTTAATTTATGCTATTGAGTGCTAGAATTCAAGAAGTCCAAAGATTCCAGGAATCACAAGCACTCTGTTTGAACTGGTTCCTATAAATTAATTATCATGTGTACATATTTTTGATTCTGAAAATGTCTGGATGTCAGAATTCATAGAATTCGGGTGTCTTTCATCTTGTGATCATTATAGTTCATGCTATGTAGTGACTATAGTTACTACCACCATTTTCGTTCGAAACCCAATGTTCCAACTATCTCGAGGGAAAACTTCCTATGAAATTACTTTGAAATCAATGTGATACAATTTTTTTCTTTGATTACTTCTTCCAAGCACAACTAATTATTTGCTCCTTAATCAAGTGTCGATAGTTCAACATGTTGTTAATTGATTCACTTGAGAGCTAGATACAAAATCCATGTGTTTCGAATTCCATGTTAATATTTTCAGATCCATAGCAAAATGAGGGGTTGGCATAGAGCTTATCAAAACACATCACTACACTTCAGTTCATTAAGCAACAAGACTTTAGAATTTTCACGACCAATGCAATGACACAAAATATTCATGTCTTCAAAAGGGTTCATGTGAGTCGATTGTGGGTGTGGATGTGTTTTGTATGGTTAGAAGCTTTATTTGTTTTTTTTTCTGCACGTATTGAGCCAAAGTATAATTGCAGAGACTGCTCTTTACTATTTTATGTTTTTAACATTCAGTTTTCTATTTTTAATACAAAATACACGCAGATATATCTCGCTTCTTTTTCTTAAGGCTCATGGCTATGGTGTTTTGGTCATACTGATTCAAAAATTTTACCATAGCGAACTCTTTTGATAGCTCTGTCTCAATTTCATATTACAAAACGGATCTGAAAGTTTCAACGTTGACTTGTGGGCATATAGTGACCTGTTTGCAAGTTCTCAAGGGAATCGATCAAACTATGTCGGATCAGTAAAGGTGTACTGAAGATCAAATCTTGGTGTTTGGCAGACGCTTTCAATGGAAATTGAGACATGGCTACTACATATTGAATGGATTTCAGCAGATTAAAGCTAGATCAGTGTCTGCAGGCGAACGTCATTGTAGCTCACTTACACAATCAGGTAGCAGTTTGAAATGATGAAAACTAACACTACTTCAAAGTTGTGCTGACCAGGGCATATTAGCACAGGATTATAAGTTTCTCTCGATTCCTGTTTACTTCAAGTACTTACAATTTATGTTCGCTTTGATTAACCTTGTCAATGACCTGCAAAAATTGATTCGATGTCAACATAGAAGCTGTTTAGGATATAAACATACGTCTTTAACATGATTGTATGCTCTGTATAATTCTTGCGTCATCGTCAGAGGTTCAGTGGATTCTAAACAATTGGAAAATGATTGCATTCTCATATTTATCATAAGACTGAAAAAGAGCATATAAATTCTGGGCATAAATTCGTTTTCATGTGGCAGGATGATGTAGCACTGACATCTATTTTACTCTACTTTTGATGCTAAACGATTGCTTTTATTTTAACTATTGATCGAGCTATAATGTGATTTTTATGGTATGGATCATTTATTTATTCACGTCATAGTAGCTTATATAGATGATAAAAAGATTTATAATCGTCTAAGAGCATCTGAGGGCATAGAAAATGGAATGTGCACAGAACAAGAACAACAACAAGAAGCCATCTGCCAAGTTTCTTACACTAAACGAGTTCTCAAGTAAGTGCTACAACCTCTTCTCACTCTTTCTTTAATCTTCATAAGTAAATAATATTTTCATAGACTATCGAGGCACATTTTGAAACAAATAAATTTTCTATACTACGTATAATGAATATTATAACGATTAGAACTCTAAAACCAACATAGAAAGGGTATTTCCAAAAAACATAAATTAATTAAAAGCATTGCCAATAAAATCTAGATGCTCTTGCGATACATTATTACTTACTCCCAAAATGCATCCGGATGGAATCAACTAATGCAATAGTGGAAAACTGATACAACTGTGGAATAAACGACACAATGAGAAAGACAGCAACACTTTAGTGATTTGTGAACAGAAAAAAATACATTATATACTCATGACTACGTAGCAGGAAAGTTCTTTTTCTTCCTGGCGTAGAGAACGTCGTTTTGTCTATCAAAATCATATTTATCTGAGACTCATAAAATATTTGCTAGTAGTAATCGGCAGCTGACATTAGATGACATCCACACTCTGTTCCGTAGCAATGTTTGACTTGGTTTCAAACAAGAATAGAAGTAAATAAAAGAACGTGTTTTTTTTTCTTGATTTAGAACTTTTTAATGATTGCATTTTTCTCTTGCACAAAACGACGACACTGTGTACAACATGTAGAAAAAATTCTTCTGCTACCAGATTATTAGTTAATCGCATACTTTTTCTTCCCTTTCATTGTGAATTTTCTTTTTTCATTAAATGACTGTTTCAATCTCCATATGTGCGTTATTTTTTTCAGAATGATATCGGTTCTCATTCAAGTCTTAATTGCTACCAGCCACTTATATTCGGGCAATAAATTATATTGTGAATAGCAATGACATCAAGATTTCATTCTGGATGCATGTTGTTTATCCGAGATAACTTTTCCATGTTGATTCTAAAATTCTTTTGGGTGTGCGTGAGCACGTTTTGGATTGGTCGGGAGTGCTTCTGCAAGTTTCTTTGATTACTGTAAGACCATTACTCATCTACAGCAACCCACAGTAGCACACCACCCCATCACCGACGTAAATCAACTCATATTTGTGAATGAGTTGGTGGTTCACTTGACAAGTAAAAAGATCCAGAACCTTTACTCTATTTTTTTTAATAGTTTCCACACAAAATCTTTTCTGCAGAACCTTTTCCCCAGTTTTATGATGAGTTTTATTAGGAATCCTCTGGTACGAAACCTGTTTTTGGCGAAACCAAAAGAAGGTCTTCCCGTGTACTCGTGGATAGATCCTCTTAAGGTTTTATAAAACACGGTTTTTTAGAATGTAGCGACTCAACAGACATGCTCCACTTCAAGTTATTCCGTAAAAAAACAAGAGTAATAATGTTAAACGAGCAAAAACTCGATAATGAGATTAATGATCGTTATTTTTCTGGTGAAAATGTTTGTGAAGATTTCTATTCTCAAGATGCGGCGGGTAGTCTTGATATTGATGATTATTTTTTATCATCACTCGATGATAATTTATCATTATATCAACAGGCAGTTACACGTAGTGATGAAAATGTAAAACAAACAATGAATTCTTTTTATACAGAAGAAGAATTAAACAAAATTACCGTTAAAATAGGAAATGAAAATTCAATAATAAAAGCAACATATGGTAAGAAAAATTATAGTGAAAGCTAAGCTTTTGGCGTGCCTTATTCTGTATGTTTTAGATGTACCCGTGGAATAGAAAAATGGCGAAAATGATGTAAATTACATCATTTTAATAAAACGTTTTGCTGGTAGAAACGATGTCGAAAATGAAAAAAATGCCAGTTTTCATCGTGAAACGGACATAATCCTTCAGTTTTTTTATAGTCATGTGTGATTTTGACACGTAAATCATGGCATTAAAATGATTTAGTTTTCACCAAAATAATGTTTATGAAATGATTAATACTAATTGAATGCTACTGGCAAAAACTGCAGGCAGTACCTGAAATTTTCGCCAAGCTCACCCTAGTTGCCCTTCGTCGGGCCATGCAATGAACTGCGAGAGTCCTTCATTCTACAGAGTCATATAGACTAGTTACCGTAAATAATATAAAATTTCATGTGAAATCAGCAGGGCCTGACATCCTATCTGTTCTTGCACATTACTTTATTTTCCGAAATGGTATGTGTAAGCACAGCATTTAGGAGTGATTCGAATTAATCATTTAAATAATGTATTTTAAATGAATTTCACGCGTGATTACCATTCTTCATTGAAATTGGACAAATCGTCTTCAAGAGAAAATATGAGTCCAGTAGCTGCCTGAATTTTACTGAAAAACAATGAAAGTCATCCAGTGATTTCCATTTTTCCGAGAACGTAATCTAATGAAATGAAAATAATGAAAAAATACTGAAACTACCGCTATTATGACCATTTAGTGAAAAAATCAACAGCATGAGATAAAAATGACACAAAGATAATGGTACTAATGAATTTATTTTGAGTTTTTCGGGAAACATAATTTAAGGGAATGAAAATGGTGAAGGAACACTGAATCTACCGGTATTAAAACGATTTTGTGGAAACACGAAAATCATGTAGGGAAAATGATGCAGAAATAATGAAAGTCATGTGGTAATTTTTGTTCTTATTTCATTGTTTACTCAAAGTTATCAATGCACACACTTCTTAATATAGAAATATAGATAATATTTGTGTTAAAGCTTTGGTCTATAATTTAAGACCATACTTCCCTAAAAATCTCTAGATTATCCAAATATTGAAACAATACGTGAAAAACGATCCATCACAGAAGCAAGACACAACAGACAATCAATACCAACTATAAGGGTATCTCCGTTGTTCAATCATCGTTATGAAAGTGACCTCTAATAAAAATCCGAAAATTGGACAACAATATTATCTATATTTATATTTTTATAATTACGCGATCGGTAATTTCGAATAAATCATCAAATAAGTACTGAAATCAATTCACTAGTGATTAAATATTAACATTATCTCCCTTTACATCACTATTATTATTATTTCCTATTAAAAATCCATCTATTCTCTCACTATCTAAACTTCATTCTAAAACGCTTTCGTTTCATAAGTGGATCATCGCTTTTAACCTTTTTTTTCATACGAATATTTTTTAGTGAGTGTGAATGCGGATTGTGCGCGTGCAATTGCCTAGTTGCGTTCGAAGCAAATACCTCTTATCACACCGACACCCACACTAATACTCAACCACACTCTATCAAGCGCTAAACTGAAACGCATCGTAGTGCTACATATTTCAAGAAACTTATGCGCAATTATCATTCTCCTGATTTGAATTCGCATATTTTGTATTTTTGAGAAACCTATATGAAGGCCACCAGAGTGTTTTGAAGGCATAGCGTCTTCACTTAACTTCAATAAAACTTACACTCACACTCAAACCATAAGCCCTTTCTATTTCTTGTCGATCTCTAAATTAGTAGTTGTGTTTGCGAATAGAAGCAATGGAATATCTTTAGAACTTTAGATATTTTGGTTGAGACATTGATTGACTTTTGAAAATAAAGCTTTTCCCATTTGTTGGCAGAACAAAAAGCAAAATGGTAAGAAGAAGAAGAAAGAGCAAGATAAGATAAGAGTTCGTGCGGAGTTGAGTTTTACTTTTCGTACTAAACAATAGAAAGATGTCTCTAAAGCTTGTCTGGAATGTGGTAAAAAGTGTTTTTAGCCAAGCTTGTCTCGCTGAAATCCTTCGTGTAACTAGTCGATGGCAAAACATACAGTATGAACCCAAGAATTTGTGGAGCGTACGAGAGTAGATAGACTCCAAGCAGTAAATGACGTTGCCAGTCGATCAGCTGTGTACAGGCGAAAGTGAATATGATAATAACTTGAGGTAGAACAGAAAGTACAATGATTAATGGTGTTATGTAGAGTTCTCTTTGTTTCTGAAACTGGTTTTTCATTTTACGAGCAAGTGTCATCTTCTCCTTATGTATCTTGAATCGACTGCATGCAACCAGAACAACCAAGAGAGTGATGGAAATGACTTGAATAAAGAATGGTACAAGATAGTGAATCAATGTAGAAGTCTTATTATAGGATGAGATTAGATGTCTGTTGAAATTTGTTACAAAAATAGATGAGCCAGTGGCGAGATGTTTAATCATCGTGATATGAATAACTTCATGCATATGCATACCAAAGATGATGATCGACGTAGCAACACTAACCCAAATAGAAAGTCGAGAACTTTTCCAAACAAGTGAAGTTGGGAAGTAAATTGTGAGAAGACGAACGAAGCTCATCCAACTTGTTAACCAATAGATCAATCGTGTGAAAACGGAAAGCAAATAGGAACTGACTTTACAAGATATGATGTGGGAAATTTCAAAAGCAATGGGAAGGAATTTAAAGACAAGACAAAGTAATGCAATCTGATTTAGGCAGGTGATGATGAGTAAATATATGCCAGCACCATGCTTTCGAGGATTGGACCGTTTAAATGTGACAAAAGAGCATAGATTGTTGAAGAGACCAATATTGAAGAATAGACAGGATATAGTTACATAAAAAATCTTGACTTCTTTTGTGCAACCAATGAGAAGTGAGTCAATAGTGAAACCGAATGCTTGCATGCTAAATTCACACTGATGGCCTTGATGACAAGATGGACAAAGACAGAGAAAATCATTCCTATCTTTTAAATCGCCTTGTAGACATTTGTCTCCAGATAGACATTTATCACAATGATCAAGTGCAGTATCGTAAATGAAGCAGCTAGCACTATAATTGTTTGATTGGCAAATGCACAAATAATTTTCATCATAAAAACAAAGAGGCTGAGCATTCTGACAGATGCTATGGTATTTAAAAGCGTTTGGAACAGTTTGATTCTTGTCTAAGAGAAAAGCACATGAAAGACATATTAATATTTATTTCTCAACGAATTTACCATTCGATAATAACGACGATGCATGTGGACAGTGCTTTGGAGACGACGCGATATTGATCCTTGATTGACTTAGAATGTACATGATAAAATACTGTGGGCGTGATAGATTTGTATAAATTTTGAGAAGTCCAAGAAAGGGTGCACGAGCATTATCGTGTTCGTAGAGAATCGTTATTGGTAAGCCATTATATATTTGCTGGTGTTTGATTAAAAGTCTAACAGAATAATAAAAATCGTAGTATTGCACAACAGTCGCATGAGCCCACAGTAAATTTCTCATAGCTAAATCTACCTGAACAAATGCTTTTCTGAATTGACATTGATTTCCATAAAATCGCTTTGAGCAGATGCAAATATAGAATACTTCCTTGCGAAGGTCCTGTGCGAAGATACACGTTCCATTGTTCAAACAAGGATTTGAATCACAACTATTGTATTTCAAATTGCAATGAAGACCAAAGTGACCCAATGGACATATACAATAAATATTGTTTTTCTTAGCTAGTATTACAGTTGGAAGGGAACGGCAGAGTGAGCCGTTCAAACAATACGTTTTCCATCGATGGTCATACATATGACACTCTTTTCCATTGTAACCACTTTTGCATGAGTGATAGAAAGAATTGTTTTTATTGAAAATCGGCATCAATGTAGAAGTTCCATTCGTTAAACATTTTGAGTCAGAATTAAGCGTGTGATTTTGAAACAAAAGTGGAAATCTCAGTACGACGGCCAAGCGAAATGCGGGTAGACAATCAAAGTAAATAGGAAACGTCACGAGCCGATTTCTTGTACACCACAGTTTATTCCAAGACCGAACACATCAACGTGAACTGAGTATGGATGATTATTGATCACATCAGTTCGATTGAAATAACGCACTCGCTTATGCATCAACATGTTCTCTGCACGAGAATAGAGAAGATAGAATTGGTGTTTAACGTTCTGAATACTTTCCAGTGTCGGATGAATATCTAATTCATGACGATCAATACTTGTATTCTTAAAAAGGAGATCGACGTTCATTTTTAGTGTAACATGTGACATCGCCTTCGGTAATGTTCTTTGATCGACACGTGCAATAATACTGATTCGATCACTATAGAATTCACACCAACGACCGTAATAAGCCGGTGGACAGAGGCATTCAGTTGTATTCATTTGCAAAATAGCCACACCTCGATTGCATCGATACGAGTGCGGTCTAAAGATATGAGCGTTTCTAAAATTGCTTGTTGAACTTGACATTTGTCTATTGTCCTGTAGCATGAATTCCAACGGGAACAAAGGGATGGACAACGAGTGAAACATAGATCGTGATTTTTCTTTCTCAAAACGATAAAGTAGTTGATTATACAATGAACCAGTCATGCACCAATATTTGTCTTCTCCGTGGAAACAATCTGGTTTCCCATCACATCGTACATTTTTCTTGCATTGATGATCATCAATACANCAAATAAAATCTTTCACGCCTGAACACAATCCATTGTTATCTCGATGACGTGAGCATAGAATCTCGGTGCAATTGTCTATCATTGGATTTTCACAAGCTTCAAGGTACCGTCTAATCTTAGTTCTAGAATAAAGATGAAATCCCCACATACTAAAAGTAGTACGTGTCTTGGCTTCGAATGTATTCTTTTCGTCATAGGCATTGTAGCAATCTTCGACACCATCACCAATCTGGGTAAGATTGATACACGGACGATTTAATTTCGTGTCTAATGGGTTCGTCACTCGAGATAAATAGCATCCGAATTCAAATGATGTATTGCAAATTTTGGAAAATGGTAAGTTAGCATATCGTTTCCGACATAGTTCACGACGAGCATTTAAATCAGATAGAAGAGTATTGTGTGGCGACCATGTTTTCATGAGTACGATAGCTTCTTCATCGGATGCATCTGCACAATCCCATTCTCCATCACACACCCAATCAACTGATATACACTGACCTGTTTGACACTCATATTCACTGGCATGACATACCCAAAGATGACATGAGGAAAGAGATTCATCATTGTGATTTTCCTTATCCCAAAAAGTATCGCAATAATATTGAAAAATCATACTGTTCGTTGACTTTGTTTGATCAGAAATAAGGAGTGAATCACTAGCGCTGAAATTCATGACAGAAGATTTTCGAATATATTCCTTTAAACGGTCACATCCTACAGTAATCGTTTTTACGCATCCAATTTTACGAAGACGGTCACCAATACCATACCACAATTCATCATGCATGTTTGAACAGTCATCATCACCCGTACTTAAAGACTTCGCTGCACGACATTTGTGTTGATCATTGAAACACTGAAAACGATGCTGTCCTACGCTTCCAGTGCAATAACTTTTCTTAGCAATCGGTGCTTCATCATGAGCAAAGATGCAGTCTTCAAAACCATCTAGAATCCTGTACTGTGAGATACATTCTCCAGTATCAGCGCATATATCAGGATTTACGGCATACGGTCGGCCATTGAATGTTAGGGATTCATTCCAACAGAACTTGTCATACTGAAGAGATGAAAAAAAAATCTCGATATCCAATTCGAGAATCATTCTCTCTACAAAGTAGATTACTGATATGAGACATTTTAATCGAAGAAACCGGGTTTGAATGTTGAACAATACCATTGCTTATAAATTGAAATCCTTGACATCGAATATCCCTGCCTATTGCGAAAATATCAAAATTTGGATTCTTCATTATCCGAGTGTAATTGTAGATGAAGAACATATTAGGACTAATCAATCCATTTTGCGGAAAAATAATCGCATGATTGTTTGATTGACATACATTCATCAGTAATTGTGTACAATTAAGTTGATTACAAGGACAATTCCGTTCAAAGCCGTCAGACAGAACACATCGAAATAGGTACAGACATATTTCTTTACTCGTTAAATTTGACGAATTTATCAAGTTCCAAGGAGGTTACCGAAAATCATCGTAGCCTTCATCTGGCCAGCACAATCCACTTTCAAGTGTCCAGCTACGTCGATTCAAACCTGCTTCGCAGATATAATTTAGATTGCGCTTGTTAAAACAGTCCCCTGCTTGCACGAATCGTTGCATTGCAATTCTACTTGCTAATGGCACACAATTCCCATCTCCACATGAGAACATATTAGACATACAAATATGTTCATCACATTGAATTGTGTTTGGATCAAAAGAACATGACTGTCCATATTCACAAAACATTTCATCACTCCAGTCCATACAATCGTAGTCACCTGTAAAGAACTCAAATGTAGGAAAAACTTCTCTACTGAACTATCAAAAACTTACCATCGAGCCAAACTCTTCTGAAATGCACATGCCATTTGTGCACCGGAATTCATTATCTTCACATTCGTTGAATTCCAGCTTGTTCCAATTCTCTTCATCAATACCATTGAAACATTGTTGAACGCCATCACAAATATTTCGCCAATCGAAACAGAGATCACTCGACTTACAAGGCAGTGTCTCATAGCAGAGAATTTTTCCGTATCGTTGAGTGTCCCACGAATCACCTAGTAACTTTTCTTGATACTGAGCTTTGATCGCCTCCCTGAATGTTCTAGTGAAGTGTGTTAACTGATACTCGCAATATTTTCCAAAGGTTCCTGATTTTGTGCAGTTGCATAAAAATTGTTGATCGTCAGTTTCAATTAAAGATCGATTGTAGAAGACACTGGCATACATATCGATCAACTCGATGCTTGATGTCCAGTCAAAGACAATACTTGGATGGATATCTTCATTGAGTAGATCGTGGAACAATTTCTTTTCACCTTCATTTTTACATTCTGTGCTACCCCGATCAAGCTGTCGAACTCCATTTGGACGTTGACAATATGAAACTTCTTGTCCATCGTCGCTCATATGATACACGCAATCGAATTTCTCGATTGCCTGACTATTTTCAGTATTTTAAAGTAGAATTCGGCCGTGACTGATGGTGAAAAGTATAGCATACGTAGCTACTATAGTCGTGCACATGTTCGAAGAAACTCACTAATCCTATGAATTTCTACTGATTAATAGTTATTCATGTCGACACTTTCATTCATTTGTAATAAGTTAGCAGGACAGAAACAAGTAGTTGTCACGAAGTACACCCTGCAAAAGAACGATTTTTTCTATTTCCTGTCATTATCTGTGTTTCTTCTCTGCTATTACCTTTAGTTACTAAAGTTCATGTTACTTCCTCCTTCTAGATGTGATGTATATCATGTTGTCTTTCTCTCTTCTTCTTGTGTGCTCTATTGTGGACCTTGATGAAATATCTTCGATCGCACGTCTTTCCCTATTCATGTATTCATAAAGGAGTAAAAACTGAAGCAGATGTAAAAATTCAAGCCTGATTTCAATAGATTCAGTCGCTTTTGAAGTCACATCTACATAAAATTTCATTTCATCGATATATATTAGATTAAATCCAAAAAACGGCTTTCTGGTCTGATTGTCTGTATGGTTATGTAACTACATATATGGCTGGATGTGAGACTAGGCTTGGTCTTCTCTTTACCATCAAACTCGCATCCATACAAATATATGTTCATTCATATTTTTTTATTCATATTATCGGTGATACAATTATTACTCGTTAATTTCAGTCAACCATAGTTATTGCCATTTTCTTTCCATGCTTTTGAAATGAAAATAATTCTTTCATATATCTGACAATTACTTCCACTTCGATCGATGTCCGTCATGAATTGTGAACAATGATAATGGTCTTTTTTTATTATCTGTAATAGAATCAGTTATCGTAGAATTACATTCATAGTTACTTTGTTAAATATAATAGTTTTCTGAGAATCATAACAGAAATCATTTTTTGTCTTCGGTATTGTCTTAATTCATTTCAAAGGATAGAAATCCAATAGTGATCATGCATGAAATATTCGTCAAAACCGAACCCTCGACGTTGTTTTTGTGAATGCCATCAACACATATCTACAATCATCGCACCAGCCTGTTAAATGTTTTTCATTAAGACTGTAGATGTAGGTAAATAAGCGTTGACCTTTCTCCTATGTACATCTAAGCTTGTCTATTCACTTTCTGTAATACTCAATCTTCTAAATAGTACTATCAAAAATTTATCTGATATCATCTTAAGAGATGTTCTTTGCTTGTTAATTACAATCACATGATCATTCGAGCATTAACTTCAGTTTCAGATTGCAAAGATCTTTTTGTTATTGAAAAGAACCTGGGTACTCAATAAAGAGCCACTAAAACACAAAGTAAAATAGAAAAAAAATGATGTTAGCCAAAATTAAGTGACTTTTAAATTCGAACATTCAACTGATCTCGTCCTCAATCATGCGCATTACCATTATGTTAAGCAATTAATGATAAACAGTTACACATATCTAGGAGTTAGTGTCGAGCAACATATTGACTATATGCAATCGGGAGGTGTGATAGGTACGTTTACCAGCAGAGCAGCATACGTTCAATGTGATCTATTGAAATCCATGTGTTTTTTTATTAATGAAATAGAATGTGCTGGAAATAGGTTTGTTTTTCATTAGGAAGAAAATTTCATAGGGCCAGTAATTGAAAGATGACGACATGCGTGTTTATTTTAGGATTTCTATATTTTGTTTTAGTGTAATTATTGAAATGTGCCATTGCAACGAGATTTGTTTTTTAAAATATGGTTAAACTATTTTTTTTATCAATGATACGAGTCTGAAATGTTATTACGAACGTTTTCAATTACAAAATAAGTGCTCTTTTGACGTCTGAATATCCATGTAACATTCTTGGTATCAATTTATTACTTAGTTGAAAGTCATGCGCTTTAGTTTCGCTGGCTCGATTACTATCGAATTCTTCCGTCGTAAATAATTAGATGGAAACACGTTGTAATAATTATTTACTGATAAATTCATGAATATTTGTCTTCAGTAAGGATTCGTGCCGATCTTAAATGACGTCGATTGGCTGGTTTGATTTTAATCTGTTTTTCTACTCGATTGAAATATTTTCTCAACATCCGAATACGATCTGCTCACTGAGTGCATTGCTAGCATGAAGAATTGAATAGGCTACGTTCAATGAGTTCTATACTATATTTTCTGTTTTCTAAATGCATGCATCCGAATACTTTAATACTTCTTTTCATATTTTGTCTCAATACAATCGAAAGTGTATGCACTTATTTTACAAGAGATAGAATCATATTTATTCATTCTCTCAATGTTTAACATGTCGACATTGACTTACTCAACGTGCATGCAAGTCATTTTTTCTCTTGTTTATCATAAACAAAGTATGGCGTATACAACACTGGAAACTGAATTGTATAAATTTTTAGTGCAAAAAATGACTTCGCTATTAGTTTACATTTACGGAATTCGACGAAAATACTTATACTACTATTTATTGAGGTGATGGCATCGAACATTAACACTCAATCGAAATCTTCATTGAGCTCGACAGAAACTGAATTGATGAACCGCGTTGACAAACGTATGCATGAGAATAATTCGTCCAAATTTCACTTCTTCTATGCAGCTTCATCACCCTTCAGCAATTTTTATTCATGTTCGATCAACGAAATGATCTTACATTTCATTCGAGTGAGCAGTACATGATGTATTATAAAGCAAGTAAATACGTGAAAATTAAAAAAAACAGAATTATTTCTATACATTTGAAATATTTCAGGACTTTTTCATGATGATGAAATAGCTCGAAAAATTATTGGAGCTGGAACACCAGGCCGTTGTAAAGCACTAGGACGCTTAGTAAGAAATTATGAGCAAGGAATATGGCACGAGAATCGTACGCGCATTGTTTCCAATGCAGTTTATCTCAAAGTAAGAAATAAGATTGTAATATTCGCTGTTTCAAGAGCGGTATTCGTCTGAATCTTTCTAGTTTACACAAGATGAATGGCTCAAACAGGCTCTTTTGAAGCACTATGGAAGTTTATTTGTGGAAGCAGCATCAAATGATTGTATTTGGGGTGTTGGATTAAAGGAAAGCAATTACTTGATTAGAAATCCTATGAATTGGAGAGGGCTCAATCTTCTAGGTTATATTCTATCGGATATCGCAAACCGGATTCATGATGAAAATGAAAACCATTGAAATAGAATATGCCGTATAGATTTCGGCCATATCCGAGTAACGATTTGATAGTAATATCCGTTCCAAAATAAAAGTGCGATTGTTTTTTGAATAAATTCCCAACGAAAATATAGCTATTGGTCTGCATCTTTCACCGTCACACATAGGCGATCATTCTACATCGCTCCGCATGCCTATTGATAGAGCCACTTTATAAATCAAATGAAGAGTCAGTGGAATTCAAAGAGGCAATTAAAGGGGAATGGGTGTGGAACTGTAAGTGGGCGCTGGTGAACAGAAAGAGTACGCATATAATCATTGAGAAGCCACAGCCATGTCAGGTTTTAATTTCATTTGGGATCTTGTTCAGAAGTACACTGAGAGTTTTGCTTTTCTTTTAATCATAGAATATAAACAAAGAAAAAGATAATCAAATGATTTAATTAGAAAAAAATTCTATTTTAAACTACTAAAAAAGAGTCAGTTTACTTGTGAATACTGTTAGAAAATTTATTGAAGATGGAAAAGAAGAAAAAAAAATTTTGTTCGAAAATACTGATTAGGGTTTAGATCAAATCATCAACACCACCATAAAGTCTGAGTACGAGATGGAGCGTGCTCTCCTTCTGAATGTTGTATTCACTGAGAGGGTGACCGTCTTCAAGTTCCTTTCCGCCGAATATAAGTCGCTGTTCACTAGCTTTAATGTTTTCTTTTTCTTGAATCTTGGCTTTCACCTTTTCAATGGTTTCTGAAGGATCAACTTCGATGATAATAGTTTTGCCTGTTAACGTTTTCACGAAGATTTGCATCGTACAAATTGAGAGAAGTGATTGTTGTGAATAGAAAGCAAACAAGTAGAATGAAGGCAACATCGAAAAGCAACAGTTTTTATGCTAAAAGTTTAACGACGATGATTCAATCGGATGTAGTTTCTTGGCGTGATCATAAAAAACCATTATGTCGCTTGTTAACACACTGCAAAATGCCCAGGGCAGAAAGCAAAGTTAGAAAGAAAAATATGTGCCACTCAGTAAATGAACAAAAATACAAGGAAGATATAAGAGTTTTTCATTATTCAAGAATATTCTGGTTTATTATTCAGGCAACATAGGGCAACACATCGATTCAAGATTCGATGAAAACCCCAAGAATACATGCTCAAACCTTGCTGGAAACAGATACATCTTAAATTTGAGTTGGGATTAGATTCACTGTATGTTTATAACAACACATCTTTTTGGGGATGATTTGGCAATTCTGATAACAGGTTCAATTAAAAAGAAATTTTCGCATAACATTGTCGAACTAGAGGAAAGAGCGAAACAGGTAATGAATATACTTGAAAAATACTCTGTTGACATTCTTTTTCCAGTAAATATCAATAAGACTAAAGCATTATCAATTCCTAACGTTGTTGCACCAAAATTACCAAATATTGAATATAAAAATCAGAAAATTGAATTAGTACATTCCTACAAATATCTTGGAATCACGATTACACAAAAACTTGGTTGGGGTAAATATATCGACAATAAACTAAACAAAATTAAAAACATTTATAATGCAATGAAATTACTTTTCCATAATATCCCCAAAAGCAAATTGAAACTCCGCCGTAGAATATTTTTAACTTTCTCATTGTCTCATTTTCTCTGGTTAATAACGACTTGGTTCTTCTTTTCCGAAAATCAACAACAGAAAATCACAAAAACTTTCATCACTGGATTAAAAATAGTTTATGGATTGTATGGATGGGACGATTTTACCACACTAGTTCTTTGTCGAGAAAAAACTTCATTAGATTACATTTATTCATATTGGTCACGTTTTTCAATTCATCTTGAGAAATCCCTTGAAGCTACCTCATATCAACACACATGGACGGCTTTTCAAAAATTAAGCAAACTAGATAAATCACAATATAAAAATCTAGGATTCAGAAAAAACAATAAATTTTTAAATAGGCTAGTAGAAAGAGTAAATCATAGGGTACTTCTTCAGATCAACGACACCCCCATTCTATTGGTCGTGTTAAAAATAGGAAAGGAAAGAAAAGTGATTGGCTCATCTCGTTCAGTCAATTGAAATAAAATCGACAAGAGAAAGAAAGAGGGCGTACGTTTCTACATCTGTTTAAGTCATAGACCAAGTAATCGCTTAAACAGTTTATCTAATCAAAATAGTAATGAGTTTAAGTCTTGTATAAAATAGCTTTTTTTAAATATCATTTCTCACTAACAATTTTTACAATTATAATGGCCTACTCTCCAATACCTGCTCTCGACGATTTAAATATTCGGCAATGGAATGATTTAACTGCTACAAACGAAGAAGTAATCAATTTTTGTCAACGTGTCGGCTTATTACATGTTCATCCCACTGAACAATGCTAAAAAAACCACAATAACTGGTACTTAGGCGCTTGTGCCAAATCACTCGACAAATGCAAATGGCGCTGTCGAACATGTAAATCTTCTCGATCTTTACGTGATGGCACTTTTTTTTCACAGAGTCGGCTCACATTACAACAAATAATGGATTTAATGATGTACTGGTCTCAAGGATTAGATTCACATAAATTCATTAAAAGAAATATCAACATATTAGGTGATGCAACAATCGTCGATTGGAAAAATTTTTTACGTGATTTATGTGTCGAACATTTTATCCTTCATCAAGCTGTTATCGGTAGGGTCGATCATGTGGTGGAAATTGACGAAAGCGCCTGGACAAAAAGAAAATACAATCGAGGTCGTCGAGTAGGTACTCAGTGGGTATTTGGAGGGATCGATCGAGATACTCGTGAATGTTTTGCTGTTCTTGTAGATGGACGAGACGCCGCAACATTAATACCGATAATTCATCAATATATTTTACCGGGTACTACAATTTATAGTGATCAATGGCGAGCTTATAATTCCATTACTAGCGCGACCAATGCTCCTGATCGTTATATGCATCAAACAGTTAATCATTCTGTTAATTTCGCCGATCCAACAACATTAGTTCCTACTCAAAACATCGAAAATATGTGGATGGTGGCAAAACTCAAGAAAAAAATTCAAATGGGTCAACATCGAACATTATTAGATACCCACCTGGCCGAATTTATGTGGCGTCGTCGATTTGGACAGCGTCCCCTAGAGAATTTAATTCGTATGATCCAAGAACAATATCCACTTACATAGGTGAGTACCAAGTAAGTATATGGTAAGTTCGTTTTCCTTTATTTATTTATTTATTCTTTTGTACATATAATATTTTCTCCTTTTTTATTTTTCATTACAGATAAATGCTCGTTCTCGCTTCTGCTCTTCTTCATTTTTTCTTTTTCTTCTTTTTTTTTCTTTTTTTAAATAAATATATTGAAGTATGTATTTGAATTCATTCTTTCATTTAATTGCTCTCATCAATATAGAAGCGTACGCCCCCTTTCTTTCTCTTGTCGATTTTATTTTAATTGACTGAACGAGATGAGCCAATCACTTTTCTTTCCTTTTCTGTTTTTAACAAGACCAATAGAATGACCCCAAACACACTAAAATTTCGACCGAATTAACTTTTTTTTAATTCAACAGCGGTTCACACTAAAAATTTAATCCTCCAATGAGAAGTGGACCAAGCCTCTTTCAAGTAGGGAAATTTCATAGCAAAAAGTATTTATCCATGAGAAGTGTCGCTAGCGTACGTGTGTGATTAATAACACATTGCCTAAAGGCAATGCCTTTGAGGCATTGCTAATAACTTAATAAAATAAAATCTATTTCAAAATAGATCATTCCATCAAGAACAAGTAATTATAATACGAAAAACAACAAAATATTTATTAAGTATCTTTTTATTAAAGAAATTTTAGAACTATTGATAAACAGAGGGAAAGATTTACATTAAAAATCTTGGTTAGACGATTTAGAAGAATAAACATATTGTGGTCTCATTTTGAAATGAATAATAATGTATGCATTTTTTTTGTCAGTGAAAAATATGTCTGAAAACATATGAAATAGTTGATTTTACTTCGACGTCGAGAAATATCATGACTAGCATTCTTGAAACAAACAAGTCTCCCTCAAAAAAGCGTAAATATAGAAGTCGCCACATTTTTATTCGTATTGGTGAAACGAAATCATATCTGATTGGTGCATTATCGTTCGAGATGGTTAACTCATCTGAAAAAGATGAGTTAATGGTGTATTAACGTTTCTAGAGATCTCATTGGTTAATTCGGTATTAAAATTTTTGGTGTGTTTGGGGTCAATGGGGGTGTCGTTGATCTGAAGAAGTAGCAAACATAGTAAAGAAGATTGGTTAAAATTCCAGATAAATCACACACCGTAAAATGAAATATTTAAAAAATCAGCATATTATTTGAACATGTTTGTCTATAAATATTTTTTACTTCAATCTTAAATGTTTACTCATTAGGCGTTAAAACGGACATGTGAAGTTTTATAACAATAGATGTCTCTCTATCCCTTATGTATTCCTAAAATATGTACCTGTAAATCATACATTATCTTTTTATTCTATGTAACGTTGCCATAACATCTATCTTGTATGTTAAAATGAAATGATACTCCTACGTTATTTTTTACTTCTCTTATTTTGTTTGCTTGAAAGACAATTATAAACATCACTGTTGTACCTCTTTATTTCTTCATTTCTCTATCTTTAGTACTTGTTCTTTTTCTTCTTTTTCTTACGTTTGAACATGTGAACCAGTATAAGGCACATTACAAATAAATGTTAAAAAAAATATTTATGAAAATAATCAGTTCATTCACTATGCATTGTTTTAATCATTTTACATTTATAGACTGTTAACTGTCTAGTAAGATGTATTCATGCTTATATTCTGTTGAATCGAGTCTGCACTCATCCTCTTCATGTTAAATACGATTCAAAGATCTCTATAAACAACAGTGAACTAATGAATCGTATCATGTAATTAGATAATATTTGTTTTTAATCGTTCTTCTGAGAAATTAGTAGTTTCTTATTTTAGTCACTCATTATTTAAAAATCCTATGCACCTAATAGAACGTATTTTAATTTTCTTTATAAAAACAAGGAGTGATAGACCTACATGGTTTGAAAATCAAGATTATTTTCTTGAAGTGAATCATATCGAAATTGTGACTTACATGGACTTAATTCTGCATTCATGTTGAATGACACTATTATTGTTTTTATAAGGGATTCAATATTTTAAAGATACCATTGAATATGAAAATTTTCTTGAGGGTGAGGTTTTGTATCTTCGATCAACCTCAAATGTCACGTTTATCTCAACCCTGAGTCTCATAGCAACATCCTCATCTATGATTGAAGTAAAAGTAAAAATGCAGTTACTATATGATTCAAAAATGCATTAGCAATTTTAAAAAGGTGAAATCCCAATAGCAAAAACTAAAATATTAAAATTAGAATGGGCAAATCTCGAAATGGAATGTGTAATCGCTCAATTCTCTCCTCCTGGTTACCGCACTGCTGCTAGTCAGTTAGATTTTATGAAGAAATTTCGCCTTTTTTCTACGGATGAAACATTGTCTATATCATCCAGACGACTCTGAAGTTAAACTGAACGTTTTTCCATGTGATTTGAAAAACGAGATGCTTTCTCCAAAGAAAAGGAAAGTCATAATTTTCTTTTATTTGGGTCGTCTTGGGCGTTGTTCAAGGTCTCCTATTTTATGTGAACTTCAGCAAGATTTAATACATCTGTTTGAAAGTAAACAAGAGTAGAAATTATATGATACTCTTGAAGCACAATGAGTTAATCTTGATTCTATGTGTATTAAGTGTTAAGTTGAGAAAAAGTAAATATTTTATTAAATTTTAATTAAAACAACTTCATTTTTATTTAATTTCATTGGCTCATATCTATTTTCAACCAATAGATCACCTTTTACCCCTTGACTAATACACTTATCGATCATGGAGTGATATCAATACTTATGGAACAATCGATATATAATTGCTACAGAATTGGTGCAGAGATTATAGATAGCTTGAATAGTAAAGAAATTAATAGATTTCGACTGCAGGTGCAGCTCTTCATTGATCACACACCCAGATCTACATTCACATTCACACCCAACATGAGTTTCTATGGAAAAAGTAGAATATTTGTTTCTCTTTTCTTAGGCATAGCTACTTGACAACTTTGCACGCGGATTGTTCTTGATTAATGAAATATAATGTGCCTTTTTCTTTCTATGCATAGTTTTATGCACCCCTAATTGAAAAGAAATGTTGCGGTTGTCATGTAATACTTTTTCATTTTTTCTGCATCATCATTTTACAGTCAGTTAAAATGGTTTCTTGTTATTGTGGCATCCTGTTTTTTTCTTCTTTCTTTTGTAGCCAGGTGACTGTCTAGTTCAAATGATTTTATAATGTCATTGGCATTCATAATAATAGTGAAGTGTGTTGGAAGTTTCGATCACTGCAACGTGACAGCGTTGTTTAAAGGTAGGATACAGTGACGTAAGAAGTTTTTCAGAAGTGAAAAGCTTTTTGAAAAAGTAAATAAAAATTGATTTAAATTTTCGCTTGAAATACTTTTTACTAACACACATATACTTAGATAACTATAAGTGACTTCTACCTACCAAATGTATTCAATTTTTGGACTCCTCCTCTACGCCATAATGGATATGTTGATTCATATGGATAGCAGGTGATTCTTGAGGAATTTCTTTTATTATGCTGAAATGATAAACCAATGCCCTGATGCGTGTTAAGACGCCAAATAATTACATTCAGTATTAACGAGGGAGAAAGATAGTAGGAAGGTAATAACAAGTAGAGATGGAGAGAATATAGGTACCAAAAGTAAAACCAAGCAAGAAAAAACACAAAGAGAAAAATAACAGTTAAAAGAAAAATAACAATAAAACAAACACAGTAGTTGCGACGGTTCGGAACATAAAAAAAGGAATGAGCAAGATGATTGAGCTGTCTAAGTTGAAAACAGGGGTGGGGGTTCATGGTACAATATCTCCCACTAGTATAATGTCAGTTATTTTTTCTAGCCAATGTAAACATTTTCCAAGTACTGGCGTATGTGGGACCAGTCGCTTAGATCTATACAAATGCTGCACTATAAAACTTTTTTTGAACCATTGATTTCTAAAAACGTTCAAGCCGGATAACTAGGGTAAAAGAAGACCATGTATAGCACTATGGACACATTTCCGATATTTTCTCCAATAGTTACCGCACAAATTCTCTAGCGGTTCTTCATCATATAAATGAGAGAACAGGGAATCGTTTCAACTGGATATACTCCCCCAATTTTTTTTAAGCAAGTAAAGTAGAAATGCTCTAGCTCATTCTGCTGAAATTCAGTCAGTAGACGGAACATGCAGAAAAGCCATTTAAATAGAGGAAGGACGTAGACTGAGAAGAGGATTCTCTTAAAGGTACACAAAGGGGTACCAGGCATTCAAGAAGATTTAACCAAGGTAATTCTCTTTCTAATCTTGTTCTTGAAGGCAGAAACTATTTGCCCCATCCTAGCTTACATGGTATGTCATAACCTAGATATTTGAAGTTTCTTACCCAAGCGATTTCATGTTTACCCATTGAAACGTTGAATTTGGAGTTACAAATGGCACGATCAATCCATCGGATTTAAGTTTTCGCCTAGTTTATAGGTTGGATCGAAAGAATTAACTAATGTTCGAGGTAATCCACAATTTTTTTCAGCTTTCTTTCTAAGTCTAGGCATTTTATAGAGTATTTAACTACAATCATGCCATCCAGAACACATGCCAAGTCATCAGCAAAAACGCTAGGGAGAGTATTTTCCAGCAAGGTTCACATATCACAATGGTACGTTATAAAAATAGCTGGAGTAAGACAAGAGCCATCTCTCTCGATACAGAAGAATCTGGAAAATTTTGCGTTCATCTCAATATATCCTAGTTTGTCTTTCAGCCAGCTTTATATTCACAGTACATACGCATTGGGTATACCAGTCTGGAAACTTTTCCTAGACAGCCGGCTCACCATAGCTGATCGAGAGCTTGTTTAGAAGCAGCAAATGTCGTGGTAATCGACGCACTATTACTCACGAGGGAGGGGATTTAGTCGATCAGTTTAAGTACACGAGACTTTATCCTGAAATCAGAGTGAAAACCTGATTGGGAATCGTACAGCAAACCTCTGTTTTTCAGTACTAAATGAAATCGACTTTAAAAAAAGCCTATCGAAGAATTTTAGGAACATCTCAAGTAAAGAGATGAAGCGGGTATCTGCTGCCGTACATATTCTTTCCTTTTTAGCTAGGATTTTCATCTTCACATGTTTTGTAGTACGAAGGTCCGGAATACGTTGATAGCGAATGATTGAAGATTTGTAATAGAGGGCTCATGTATCCAACCGGGATCAAATGGATCATACGAGATGAAATTCCATGTGCATCCATCGAGTGTTTTTTCTTTACTTTTGAAATTGCTTTCACTAGCTCCTGCATGGTAATCGATGAGATTGGCTCGTCATTGTTCTCCCACTGAACTTCAGAACTATCTACATACGGGTGAGGACAGTATTCCTGGGATTCTGAGAAAAGATTCACGTAGTAAGAAGTTGCTATGTCTAACATATCAGCTGTTTCCTACACTGTAAGGCTAGAGTATACAAAACATAATTCACACGTGTCTCTCTGCAACACTTGACACAAATGACCATTTACGTGACAGAAATGGCCATTTCTACGGCTCGAGGAATTTTAAAATTTAACTTGCTCTTATTTGTATCCACATACAAATGAACTGAGTTGCTTGACATACTATCCATAAAATAAAGGTTTTCTATCAATCAAGAGACTGCCCGTTTATATTTGACGTGTCGTATTAAAGTGATGTAAAGATCTCTAAAGTAGTGTCCTATACGACTACGACTTTTTGCATCCGCACTCGAACCAACCAAAATATCTTAAAGTAGGGGTTCCACCGGATGAGATAGAGATCTGGCTACTGTGCCCAAGTTCATTACACTTTTCAAACTTTTCTCATAATAAAAGTATAGGATTTATTACTCTACTAAAAACAGCAACAAAATGTGATCACTTAGAACCAAAAAAAAACACCAAGTGAGTCAAGATAGGGTTGAATTCTCAGTTTTCAGCAAGACTTCAGCAATTTTACGGAGCATACTTTTGTTTTGATTGGCGATGGAAGAATAGCGAGCAGTATTAGTGGTAAACATGATCAATCTGAGACAGAGTTAGAACCAGTTCATTAATTCGGATTCAATTTGACTGAATAGGATGTGGGTGCATTTTAACCAGTTCATAATAATTAGCTGAACTGAAAGAATATCTTACATGTAATGGAAAGTTTAAAATAACAGATAGAAAAGCTTTGAGAATATTCCTATGAATTCTCACAAAGTTAGAGTTTCGATTCAATCTGATAGTATTTTTACGACTTTGACTTGAAAATTGATATGTTGTCGTGCAACATATGAAGAAGATAGGTTTATTTCTAGGTATTTCTTTTCGATAACAACTTATGTATTTATTTATGAAAGTCGTTTTTCTGTCATTACCTTAGCTGTCAAACTAATTTTGTTCGTTGGCTTTTTCCTGACATTCGCCAATTTTGCTTCAACAATGAATCGACTAGATTTTAGTCGGATCGGGCAAGACACGAAGAGGCTTTTTGTTTTCATTTCTACGGCGATCTTTGGTCCCAGTTGCTAGATACACGTAACTGATGACTTTTAACTATTGACAGTGGTTAACCAGAGTTTCTATAGAGGTAGAAGAGCCGAGAAAGTTCAATTTATAACTTACACTCTCTACTTTTCTTCATTAAATATAAGAGTTTCCCAAAGTGTGTTGAAAAGTAACCATGGTTGATGAAAGCAGCTGTATATAGCACTTTATCAAACTATTCAACTTTGAGTAGCGAGTGACAGCATCGAAAGCATGTTTTTGTTCGGAAACAAACGACAAGTCTATGGGTTCTGAGCGATCGATCAGAAAGATAGCTTTGCCTTGTTTTCGGTTATCGAATGGGACTGCAAATCATCGAAAATAGTAGGCGTGAAGAGAACATTAATAGGCAACGATCATTTGAAGATCTAGTGAACGTCTTTCTACATTCGACATTAACTTCTTCCCGCACGTAGCTTGTTTTCGACTGACGTGAGTCCGACTTTAAAAGAAATACTGTCAATCAGCAAAAATTTTACTCAGAAATATAATACAGCACACAATGGTAGGTCTAACAAGATACCCGGTAAGAAGGAACATCATCAGGTTGGAATAATTTTCAACGTACTTTGAGTGCTTTTTTAATTCAAAGACCAAATCAGGTTATCCTTTATGGATTTGATCTCAGTTACATCCATCTCACCGAATTAAAATGAGTATAAAACCAGTAAATTTAAGCCGAAAACATCTATCATTGAGGACCTTATTGATCTTGAAATTTATGCAATGTGGAGTATACATTTTTGCGTTTCGTTTTCACCTGTCAGTACCGAAGTATCATCAGGATAGATGCGTATATCACTACGGGTTTCTTGCTGTTATGTCATAATTAAGTGCATGAATTGTTTCTTCCAGGATTTCCAGTAAAAACTTACCTTTTCACTGCCGCTTGTCTGTTTAATGATTATTCAGTATTGGTTTTTCAAAACTTGTTCCGTGGTTTCCATTGTCCAATGAGTTCTTAGCTTCATCAAACTTGTTGAAATATAGATACCCGCCATGAAAAGTTTATTTCAAAATTAGAATGTGAGTATGCGCATAAATAGGATATTAAATGGGCCTTTTGAGTGCCATCTGAATTTGTATAGAAAAAATGGCACTCGATTTCAAACTGAAACTGGGGTCTAGGGGACTTTAGCATTGTATAGTACTTATATAGGTATATGAGTCATTGTTTCGGTTGGGCAGCCGACCAGTAGGAAATCGAGGGTGAGGATTCAGCTAATAACATGCTTCGGCATTGGCACATTAAAGTAATAGAATTTGGATGACTTAATAATCTGGAATCGGTTTCGGTGTCCGGTCGACTATGGTTGGAAGGAATTTTGCGAGATGGGTTTTCAGCGCATAAATTTTGATGCCATGTGGTTTCCTGCCAGTAGGTGTTTTAGAAGTGATATGTGAGTTATGCATATGTTTGGAGTTCTCTAATGCAGCAGATTACATATCGATGGATTCAGTGGTGCGCGATACAGTGTATTTTTTAAGTACTTGCGTGCCCTTAGATTTTTTGAACCTGGATGCTCGCGTTTCTGCATGTATGCTTATATGGATTCTCTGAGGAGGAAATGGATGAAGTCAGATTTTTATAACTTCTGCCAGAGTCCAATCTGAAGACAGGACTTTGTAGATGTGGTAAACTCAGTGTTAAAATTTGCTAGCCGTGAGTGGTATTAGGGGGGTGCTTTGGAATGACTTGTCTCTGATTGGATAGTCTATTATTAGGTACATGCTCATTGTTTACCATAGGATATGAAATATGCGTGCTCATTTGCCCTGTCCTCCTCCATCCACCAATGCAACTATTATCGAAGTTCTTAGACACCTTTTATTTCTATACATGGTACCGTACTCTTTGAATTTTCCGGTAGAAGACAGTGATTCTAACACTATTGGCTAGAATCAACAGTGTTCCACTTAATTTTATAATACATGCATCGATGCATGAGGGCATCTCACCNGTTATTTATATTAGTTGTTCTTAATATATCATAGACGTACATAGACAGTTATTACCTAATAATTTTGTATATAGACAGTATTGCCTAATAATTTATCTTCCTCGTTTTTTCATCAAGTCATTGTTTATTTCACTCATCCCATATAGTTACGCTTCTTTCTTATACAATGCTATATTACTAATGAGGGCATTATGTAATTAATACTGTTCTCTTTTACCATACTCAATCTATGCTCTCTCTCTGATATTTCTCTCTCTGTTCTATTTATTGTACTTTTGTCTCTATTTCTCTCTTATCCAATTCTCGCTATAAAAGGAGATAGATAATAGGGAAATGGAGATTCTTCTACAGAATTAACTCAAGAATCGTCACTATAGTCTCTTTCCTTCATCAGGTATCCGCATAAGCATCAATGCACAGACCCATGCCTTCTATCACACAAAGTCTACTATTTCAAAAATACATGGCATTCTCCAAGATTGAATTCACCAAAATCAGACTCATTGAAACTTACAATACGAAATCGATGCATAACTAAGATTTAAGGCCTGAAAAAGGAATTCCAACAAAACCAAATACAGAACACGATCATCCGCTGAAAATCAATCGCACGAAATAACATCGAATCAAACCGAATCCCGCATAAAAACTGATTCTCAAAAAACTATCCGAGAACACCAAATTGCCAAGTCCACAACTGAAAAAAAGCATGCTTTTCATTGAGTACCCCGAAACCAAAACCCTATGGATCAACTGTAACCGGAAAACATGTGATTCCCTGAATTCCCACTCTCTGAAAAATCTTGGTCGACTTTCTAACAAAAAAAGACTTATTTACCTTTATCTACTGTCTATAATTCCAAAGACCCCCTAGAACGACTCGATCCCACACCTCCCAAAAAAGACCACTATATCTATATATACTATATAATTCTAATTTATCGAGTACTTTGACTTTGAATTCTATCCGAAGGAGTTGTCTTTTCCAAATTTCAGTTCGAAATTAATAACCCAATAGATTCAAATAGGAGACTGTTTCGGAAAATAAAACTTCTAGTAACTTTCAGAACATATATCGGAATTGATGCAAGCTGAAACCGAAAAAACTTTCTGTTAGAATTAAGGCTGCTGTGAATATAAAATACGACGAAACTATGTTTCTAGTTTCTTGAAACAGTATAGTTAGACACATATTTCTGGTGAGGGCATTTGGTTGAAGTCGTTTGCAAACCGGCTCCATCAGTAGATGATATACAATTAAAATAAAGGAATGATCACGCAATGTAATCAAATTTTTACTAATATAATAACTATAGAATGTAACAGGGACAAGCCATTACATTTTGTTTCTATTTCAGATGTCAGCTCGCATTCGACACCCGGCATTCAATTTAATTCAGTGAGTTTGTACACCGAAACTTTTTCTCTGGATTTGGTGATGAGTAGGTGAAGAATCTACGTGTGAAGCAGAGGAGGCATNTAGTTTCACTCTTTTATTTCCTTTTGCGTTTTTTTCGGTTGCGATGTCTTGGATCTATAAGTTCTGTTCACTTCAAATCTCGTTGTGGGATCTTTTTTCTTCTTTCATTGCATGTTTTCTAAATTAAAACGCTATTTTATGTAATACATTCCATCATTTCAGTGTCGTTTTCGGTAATTTTACTTCATAATATTTTCATACACAATAGAATTATTAATTAAAGATAATTAGCGGTCGATACCGTTACGCAGATAGATTGGATATAATTAAATGCACAGGATAAATGATTAGACATCCAAGTAGTTTGTTCAGCACATAGTTAGGTAGCCGGTAGTAGGTAGGTAAGTGGAGAGATAGTTAGATAAGCTCGTACATAAAAAGGTCGTTGGAAATGTTTTTCATTTTCAGGTTCATATAATTTTCGCTCGGAATAATGATTATACTTGCGATCGAACTGTAAATCCAAATGGCATTAGAACACACGAAGGCCTCTATCAGAATTTAAAAATAATAACTGCTCTATACTCTTCTAATACATGCGGGCAAAGTAATAAAAGAGGTAAAGATCAATTATCGATTTTCTCTTGTCAGTTGTTGCAAAAAATAAACCATCGTGTGTTTTATTTGGTTTTGTAGCACATGCTCTATTAAAGATTTTCGTTTTCATAGTCCACCGAGTTCTAGTTGCCATAATTCATAAACGGACTCTAGATTAAGCATTGAAAAGCATGGAAGATGCCAATCTTGATCATATATATGGATCTACTACATGGTTCTACACTTATTAGGACAGCATTTTCTTGGTTGATTTTCTAACAAATCTTATTGAACTTGAAGTTTTATGATGCTATGTATCTAAAAACCAACTATATCTTTAAATCGAGTAGTATATTGATGTAACATTCACCTAGTTTCAACATATTCTGCTCCTTTTGTAGATTATATTACAGATCCATTGCATCCTTAAATCACCAACTAGATTTCAACAAAAGAATGCGACCGAAACGAAATCAGAAGTTCGAGCATGAACAGTTTCAGTCCCATCAGTTTGACTTTAATATTGATGAAACAAATGAAATTGATAACGAAACTCC
>OENT01000930.1:0-66991 GCA_900239685.1 Rotaria macrura
ATTTATATATAATTTTCTTCTGAAGAAGGATGGTTTTACTATCCGAAACGTCAAGTTAAAATTAAAAATAAACTATACTAACTAGGAAGAGAAAATTAAAAACTCATAAAACATGCTTTGGTTATATGGCTATGCTTACAGGTAAATCGCTCGATGTCAATCTTTGATTTTTTTTGATGAAAAAATTTCTTTTCACTGTTTTTTCAACAAAAAAAACTTGAAAAAGAAAAAACAAAAGTCACTTAAAGACACTTTTAAAAATGATCAACACAACTGTTTTACATCGAATTCATTGAATCGGATTTTGTTTAGTTGCACAAAATGCTCGGCAACGTTCAAGATCGTACGCATGTCTGGCACTGTTTATATTTCAAGTAGCGCCCGAGAATAATACTCAATGTTGTTTTGTATTTACACTAATGAAATCTTTTCTTGTCAAATATATTCCTTCAAAATACTGAATGAAGCTTGAAGGTCATGCTTAGTAAGATTACCATGCAATATGATACAAAATATATGATGATATATATATTCGATCGATTTATCAGTCGTTTGATGTTCGAAATTTCTCAGTAAGTTACGCGTAGTTTTAACCGATGTAATACGAGTTTAAAAACTACAGATTTTAATAACCTACAGTTCTATAGAACACTTGATTTTCTTTGAGAATATCCAATAAAATAATGTTGATCATGTATGCCTAAACGATTTATTCATTCAGATTAGCAGAATACATTTTATCGATCGAAATTAGTAGATAACTATATGAATAGGTTTCGATAGAAGTTTCCTATGTTTCTTAATCTTATGAAATAGTAAAACGTTCGACAAAACGTGAATAACAAGAAAACAATATTGGAATATGAAGAATTCCTTCTAAAATTGATCAATATCTACAGCTGTTATCATTCCATGATATATGGATTGAATGAAAAAGTTTTAAAATTACTTCAAATACTTCACTTTTCTACGAGAAACGATAATATGTCCACAAGCGACGATTCTCACACACTGTTTCAAAGAAAGATTACTTACTCAATTTTTGTATCTACGTCATCCATTTAACCTAATCCGAAACTAATACAAAAGCACCATGTGTAGTGTGAGCGAGGGGATAAGATCTTGCCACAAGTTCTGTAATCCGGATTTTCGGGCTGCGGTTGATTCGGAGTATCCTAGCTCACTCTTTCATTATTCCATCACCCTAAACCCAAATATATATATATATATATATAGGGTGGTCTGAAGCAATTATCGGATGGGCTAAGCCCATCTAATGTCTACATCACTACGTACCACTTTTGAGGAATTAAGGACTTCTAAATTAGGGAAAAACTCCATTTTGTAGAAACTGAAGCTAAAAAAGCAGCGAAGATTTATCAACATATAAGAAAAGAAAATTATTTGAATCTTGCTTCGATCATTGGATTACCGGGCTGTTCCCTCACCTACTTGAAACCATTCATGCTGCCTCTCAAAAAATGGAGCGAAAGATTATTTTTTTATATTGTTTTCAACTTATCCATTATATTTTTTATCGAATTCTTTTATAATTTGTAGCTATCATTTAATCTGAATGATTTGTAGATATTTGAGACAAGTTTAGCTTGGGATAGAACACATACTCTTACTGATTGTGTTTCATGATTTCTTTCGCGGATATCAAAACTTACATAAAATACTAGAAAAAAATTAATAAAATTAGTTATCTGTAATAATAATTACTACCGTGTATTAATACAGGTTGCACCATATTAATTGATTTTTAGTTTTTGAGAGAATTACGTTCAAATTAATGATATTCTTGTTATTTGTATTGAATAAACAAAATTATATTATTCCTTTTAGAATTTTCATCCTGCTAGACTATATCAAATCTACAAAAACGTTCTGTGACCTCATTTTTCAATTGCTGCATATGTGTCCGTAATGCAATGCCTCATTATTTGATTTGAAAGGAAAATGTTTGGACTAATCAGTATTTTACAAATGCAGAAATAGAAGTTTACTGATAGAAGGAGATTGGTTTTAAACTGGAATAATAGAATATTCAATTCAATAATTGTGCTGCTGCAAAAGTTCAATTATGTACTGTAAACATTTCATGCATATTGTATTAGTATCGCATGTTCCCTACAATGCCGTTATGTATGGTCTCGAATATTGTTTTAAATATCAAGATTGTGATTGTACCTGTCAATATCTAAATTAATTGACAGATCGCAACGAGAAATTTCCCATTATCTGACATAGAGTATTAAGTAATCCTAGTCTCAACATCCGAAGGTCTATTTCAGTTCCGTGACGAGTTAATGAGTCTTAGACAAATCAGAAAGACCAGACTAGATGAGGAAGAAATCATATGTCAACATTTCTTATCCGTACCCGAATCACTTAAAACTATAAAAACGAACTGTTATTTCACTATTTCAAGGAGCTTTATCATTTTCACAGATCCCTGAACAGAAACTCAAATGAATAAGAAGTTCTCGATTGGATGAAATTCGTACGATGAGAAAGAGAATTGCTTCTTTTTTCACGTATAAAATTCATCTCTGTCGTTGATCATGTTTTACTTACGTTTTATACGTTACATCTAACGATTCGCACGACTTTGACAACTCATGTTTGGGATAGGAAGATATCGTCACCGAACGATTGGCGGTGTTTACAATTTCTGACTTCGTATAATAACTAGTGATGTAATTCTATTCGTATAGAAGAAAGTCATCAGAAATCTAATTTTATAATTAGTTAGATTAATCTGGCTACGTTCGAACAAGAGAATAATCGATATTCGACTTTCAGTCAAGTTTACTAAGGATCATTATTATTTCGATTATCGATCGAGTTTTAAATCATATTGTCAACGTTTATAAATAACTACGTATTTGATCACGTAATCGGAGTAGCAAACATACAAGATATCGGCAATAGAAGTTTGTTCCTGTAGTATTTGGAGGGGTGTCAGCTATGTCGAGTCTTATCGACAGCTGGGAATATCATAAAAACTAAGTAGACGATAAAAAAAGTGATAAAACACAAGTATTCATGACAACAGCTGCATTTATATGTTTCTTCTCTTGACTCATCAATCTTGCTAGATACCAATCGAAACTGACTATGCTTGATAGACATTTAATTAATCTTGAAACGGATAATTTTCTAAATCGAGAAGATTCTTTCAGTTTTCGGAATATTGCACGCCATTAATAACATATGCTTCATAATATCACAGAGAATCTAGTGAATTGTGTTTAAGATCTAATTAAGATACTGCTGTTAAATCGAATAAAATGACAATGCCATGGTGTTGGATTTATATAAATTCGGTTTGTACCGATATTTTATGCTATTTATAGTATCTTTCAATTTTATTTTTGCTACAACTTGATTTATGTTCGGAAATAAAATTATCATCCGATTCCTGCCTATCAAGGAACATAAACACGGACATGTATAACTATGTTTCAAGCAAATAAAGCCAAAGAAAGATTAAATAATGATGAAAGCCATTTAATATTCTCCTGTCTTAAACCAAAATTTTGCAATCAATTTTCAAATTTTAACTCATAATCTGCAAAAAGTAAATAATGTACTCTATGTTAACATTCATTGAGAAAAAAACATAAATAAAAGAACGAGCACAAGTAATTATATAAGAACTATGATGATCAGTGATTGTATATTTTGGAAAGTGATTATTCGACTTTCTATTGATTATGTTACTTGAATTTCATTTGAGAAATAGAATGAATTAATAAGAATTTGGATAATCGAATTCCTATTTGAGTTTTTGTATCACACGAAAACCTTTTTTATGCGACTGCAGGGCTGTAAAATTTGAACTAGGATATACCACCTATTGTAATTTAGATATTGCATTCTCCTCGATACATTCTACTCTTGCAATGATCAAATAGATCAATCCATTCTTCAAACTTGGAATATCTTGAGAAGAATCATGATTTTCTCTTGCTCAACGTCTGATACGAGTTTAGTAATCAAAAGAAGAAACATCAACTTGACATCGCTTCATCTAAGTTCTAACCTGATAACGCAGGTTAGAGTGAAATACATATACATAACTCATTAGTTTGTAACTAGATAACGAAATCATCGCAGATTCTTTTACATTAAATGCCACAGTAGTATATAGAACCGCGATATTCTCAAATCAAAACTAGTGCAATAGATTAAGAAAATAAAATCATCCGATCATTAAAAAATAGTCTGTATGGCTAAGAGAAGTAAATCAATTGATTTAATAATTCATAACAATAGTGCCATTCAGGATGATCTTTCGGTCTAAATTGCTTCGGACATTTTCCAAATGGTAATTTTCCACGACTACAGCATGGCGTCACGCAACCTACAAAACAATTTGTTTGATCAGGCGATGGTCTTTGTGTTGGAAATGGTTGTGAACTGTGTCCGAAATCTTGCATACAACGAAAACTATCGTGTACTATTGCGTTTGATTTTACAAGTGGCCAAATATGAGTAGTCAGAAATCGTTGATCAGCACGACCAGCGAAATGTTTGATTAATGATTGATTGTGAATTTTATTGTGTATTAACCGAGATAATGTTCGATTTAATGACGGTCGAAAGCCCCACATTCCACCAAGCACTGGTAAATTATGTTGCGGATGATCACGCATGCTATGAAATGATTGTTTCGAAGCGAGCCAAATACTAACAGCATCACGTTCACGTTTTGTCAATGGTGAATCAAGATCGCGACTCAACACTATAATAAATGTACGAGATAGGAAAATCTTTTTCAAGTGTCTAGCTAGTTTTAATAAGGATCATATAAATTTCTCTCTCAATGATAAACAGTGATAGAAGTTCATGTGTGCTTAGAAAAAAAATGAGTGTATGATGAAAAAAATTGAAATCTTTGAACTAGAAACTAGTAGAAAAACATTCAAGTCTTACTTGTGTTTGTAAAAATTTTATCGTAATACAATAGATCCAGATATTGCATTCTACTAAGTATACTGTGAATAAATACTCTCAATAGGATAGTTATAGATCGTCGTTCTTTCAATTTTATTAAAAATAAACCTACTAATATCAATAGGTGAACCTACTTGAGGTTAGAAGTTGATCTATATCAATATTGAAACATTTGATTCTCGTGATTTTTTAATTTTTTATCATTACCATTATTTCTATCGTTATCGTTATACTGTTGGTTATAGCTTTATTCAATTAAAATAAACAGATTAACTATCTTCATTATTGCAGTCGATTCATTTATCAAATTTCGATGACTTTTTAATGTTAGGTCATCCTCTTATTTGCAGACATAAATTTTGAGTTCTTGAAACTTGAAACCTATGTAATAAATAGAATCAAGAAATAGTTTTAACATGTTTAACATTTCAATAAGTGAGAGACTGATAAAACACAGATAATCTATCGATTATCTTCAAAATAATTCATCCTTGTTTTTATTTTTTCTTGCATATTTACGAATACTACTGCGTATTGTAAAACCTTAGAGAGCATCAATCAAATGAAACTAGGATCGAAATTCATCACTTACTGACATCAACCAATGGATCACCTGCTGGTACAAAACGCCAAATTTTCGGTGGAATATAACGTTTATGACTCATATCACAAAAATCCACGTTTGCATGTTCACATTAAATGGAACAAATAGTATCTGTCATGTTAGTTGTATTATCATGATGAATACGTAATATAAACCCATCGGAATATCTCACATTCATATCGTTTATAAGTTCATTAAGAAGACGAAGTGATTGATTTAATGAAAACATTTTGTTTTCTTTTGGACCAAATATACTAATTGAAATAATACGTTGATGCGATCCTCGCTGTGTAGCATATTTATTACATAGATATAATTGATCTTCTTTTGGTTTGACTATTAAAGATAATAATGAATATGTTATTTCATGTCGAGAACAGTTGCATTCAGGTCGTCGCTGATAGTCGATTTTAAAAGATGATGGATGAATATTAAACATTGATATGATTTGAAAAATACACGAACTTATAAGAAAAGAATGAATGTCAATAGATATACCGTCGATTTACTATAGTTATTAATAATCGAAATACTACTGATACTTTCCCCATCTATCTGAATAATTGTCTGAGCATTTGGATTGCTGAATTATTGTTATATTGAGATTCTTGCATCAACAACATTTGTACGATGATCTAGAAACGAGTAAACTAATCAATGATAATAAATATGTAATAGGTTCAATTTTTATCATATTAATTGTATTGTTGTCGTTCTTCAATGGTTCGTGTTTTATTTCCGTATCTCGATAAACACGATATGTTAAATTCAAATAGAAAACCGACAAATGGGAGAGAAAAATCACGAATATAAATGTTACTCTTTCCACTATCAACATTTAAGTATCGTTCTAACTGTTTCCACCAGGCTAAGAAATTACAGTTACACTTGCCCGCATGTGCAAATAAAACATACCGATAAGTATTTGAGCTTCAAAAAAGATCTAATTTTCACTCATCTAAACAGAAAAAAACACTGTATTGTAAATACTCTCTACCAGAAAAAAGCAACCCTGACGAATAATGGCTTCTTTGAAAGCCTTTGTCAACTAAATCACAAAAATTAAACTGACGAACGGTCACAATAAATTTTACCATAATGTCCATTTTTTTAGTCTGATTTTTGACATAAGTGAGTTCTGGATGTAATGACTATTTAAAATAGTTTCATTGTAGAATTAAAAAACAAAAAGAGCATTTCACTAAACAGAAAATTTAATAGCCGAAGGTTTCAGTTAGGTAATCAAGAAAAGAAAAAGAAACATGTCTGCAATATTAACATCTCATTACATGATTTCTCATAAAATAACAAAAGAAATGGTATCGCATGACTTATTTTTTTTTCGTTCTGAAAATTTATTGATCTGTAAACCTATAAGATGAGTCCCGTATAAAATACAAATCACGTCTATTCCAGCGTTTAACGCATCACATATGATATAAAGCAACAAAAATAAAGTTGAAAAAATTAGAAATCATATCACTCTTAATTAGGTCATATATGATAGCTTTCGTTTTAATGATGTGATGGAATTCATATTAAAACTTTCATAACGTAGCTTTGAAGTTTTCCGCATGCATAATTCATGAGAGGATCACATCAACACGAAAGAATTTCATCATACTCTTCCCGAAAAATATTCCTTATGAAATAAGATCGTTTAATGTATCATTTACAAGCATGATGAATGCAACCTGATTGTAATCGATTATTATTTTTTAAAAACTTTTATCCATTTCAACACATCTACATTTAATGATTAAAAATTGATACAAATGATTTATGTTCCATGTTGTATTCTCAACTTGTTTTTATGCTTTTGAATTCCACATTTCAATAAGAAATGAAAGTTTATGATGAAAACCATACATATTTCATGTTTACTCTACGTCTGAATCCTGAATCACGAAATAAGAGCAACTGTTCTCTTTCAATGTTGCTTTTTCAAATATGAAAAAAATCAAAGCATTTATTTTTAAGTAACTGCATTAATTTGTTTATCAACTGTGATTGATTTCAACTTGTCAACTATATAATTTGAATAGACAACACAATATGACTTCCTATTTTTTGTTGTATATCAGTCATTTCAATCAGCGTTATACATGCACTTTTAGCATTCGAATACATGAGTTTCTTTTTCATTAGAAAATGAAAATTAATTTCACATTTTATAACAAAATAATTATTTTATAATCTCTTATTAAACATCACATTATCCTATGACTACAGATAGAGTAGTGCACTGAGAATCAAACAAAAACAGTCGGTTTGTGAAGATTACTTGAATATTATCAATGTAATACTAATTGATAATCGAGATCGACTTTGGCATGGTGTATTTTTTTTACGATATTCTATGTTAAAATTCCTTCTGTTTTATGTTCGGCAGTACGATGATTGCTAAGTTTGGTAACAGTAAAAAATGTCCCTGAAATATTGTCCCTCACAAAAATGTTCTCTGTAAAACTGCCCCCAGCAAAAATGTTCTACGGAAAAACGTCCCTTGATATAATGTTTTCGTTGATTTTTTATTTTCCAATTAAATGTTATTAACACAGATGACGCCTTAAGAAAAGAAATATATCGATGCATATATTCTTGATTTGTTGCAGAGGATTGGACTAGTCTATAAAGAATGCTATAGGAACGAGAGAATATTTCACAGAACTAACAGTTGTTGTGCCAATGTGGAACGTGTAGGTTTGAAACCCCCAGCCTTACAGCATCATTTCAGTATCATGGTATCATCTCAGCATCTTTAACTTCTTTCACTATGAGCATCACAACACCTTTTTTGGCATCTTTAGTTTTTTCTCAGCAATTTAGGGTAGAATTTGATGCTTATGTATTGCCAAGGCAATATCAGCCCGTACTGACTAAATTCTACACTAAGTTGTTAAGAAAAACTGAAGATGCCAAACAGGTGCTGATATGATGCTGTGATGCTGGCGGTTTCAAACCTGCAATTTCCCCCTTGTGCTGCGCTAAACTTTCTTTTTTTGTTTTACGTGCAAAACAATTTGGAATTTTATTCTTTTAATTTTTTTTGTGTAGGATAATTTCCTTTACTTAATTCTGTGGTTGACTATAATCCCTATTTTAGAAAAAAAAATCTAGAAAACAAAGGACATTTTTGACCGTATTTGCTAGTTTTGTGATTGATAATCATCTACATTCATCTGTATGATTGCCGTACTTAATACACCAAAGAACAACATTTTCACAGTGAATCAATAGAGTTATAATAAACTATATCATCATAGTCGAGAATAATTAATTTGATAAACTTGATGAGCTAAAGTAATTTTGCCGAAACTTCATATCTTGAGAGTAGTTTTTTTGAGATTCAAATCACAAGCTAAAAATTATTACTTGACCAATAAAGTATATTGAAACGTAAAACCTAGCGCACACAATTCAATGTTTTTCAAAATAATTCATCGTTCGAAAAAAAGTTCATGTAATTTATTTCTGCACTGTGGATAATAACTTGATTTCTATTATTGTACGTCTTGATGATAGTTACGAATCATTTCTTAGAATGTGCTTGGTTTTTCTCAACGTAACTTCTCTATCATTCGTTTTATTCGTTTATATATTGAAACGTACACCCTCACATGCTAATCCTAAACTTTGTTTGAAAATTTGTATAGATCATTTCTTTTTTGCGTAATCTATTTCACGAATATTACACTGTCAGAAGAATAATACCTTTAACTCGATAATTTTATCATTTATACTTTTTGGTATCGTCGCTTTCGACATCGGTTGGAAGAATGCTGATAGAAATTATAAAGCTTATTGAAAGAATTTTGATCCCTATTCTTTTTGTTTTTTGATTTATCAATGAAATTAATTTTGACATGTACAAGAAATATAATGTGTATATCAATGTCTTCGATACAATTTATTTTTAATGGAAGGACAAATGAAATAATATTTTCAAATGTTGATAAGTAATAGAAGATAATAAAAAAATATTGTTTCACCCTTGCATCAACGTACTTTAGTATCGTGAAGAAGTACGTTTGTCAGGCTTAGATTCTCAGCCTACAATGTGTTCTCTCATACAAAACAATAGTAGACGAATCGATTTGAATTCGTAAATAAAATCATGAAATTTCTCTTTTGACAAATACTGTGTCCATTCCTTAAGCTTCAGAAGCAAACACACCATTCTTATGTTACCGATGCTTGAGCTCTTTTAAACAAAATGTCAATATTTTTTTCAATTTTTTCGATTCTACTTAAATCTTGCACTGCTTATCTTTCTTTTACTGCAAACTAATCATCACATAATAGACGACAGCACTTTATTTTGCTCATTCTTAATGTACTTTGGCTTCTTTTTCATTCTACTAGTGCCTTTCGTTTTATCAACCAAGGTCACTTACCACGTATAAATATTCACATTGCTTTCTTTGATTCTTTCGCATAGTGACTACTGATAAATACAATAATGCCTTTTCTAAAGAAAATGGAAGCTCGCGATTTGTCAGAGAAATATGGACAAGAGCACCGTGGTATTGTCGCTCTTGAACCGATTCATGCTGGTGAAGCCATATTTACGTGTGATTTATCAATATGCAATTATTATAAGCTTGAAGATCCAAGTGGTAAAATGTCCAAAGCAGAAGTGCTTGCTTTAATGGAAGTTAATCCAGAATCAGCAGATTTTCTACGTTATTATACTTATATGCTTGACGATGACAGATTTGATACACCTCGTAATTATAAAACGCGAGTAATAACAGAGGATTGTTTACTTTTCAATCATTCCTGTAATCCGAACTGTGGATTCGGTGGTGACGAAGAAGAACTTGTCATAGCTATTCGAGATATTGCTGAGGGCGAAGAACTCACTTATCATTATGGTTTGATGGATTCAGAAAATAGTTTATGGAATGGTTTGATTTGTAAATGTGGTGCCGAAAATTGTAATGGAGAACTTAAATTTGACTGGTGGCGAGATCCAGAATGGCAAGAAAAATACGAAAAATATGCTGGTGCTCATATTAAACGAAAAATTAGAAAACTACGGGAAGAACAAGCAAAAAACTAGACTATATTTTCATCAGACATCTATCCTAGTTTTCAACACTAAACTTTTATGAATGGCTTATATTAAAATAATAAATTTCCTCATTAGTTTAGAAAAGAAGTAATTAGTTTAGTTGCTAATTTAATGAATGCGTTTTATGTTCGTACGTACGATGGAAATTAATTAAAAAGCAAAAATTGTGACTATTGAAAAACGTTTTCTCATCAATTAGAGATTTAAAAAATGTCTGAAATAGAATATTTCTGGTTTTTCAGAACATCAAATGATTACGACAAAGAACATTGTCTAAGGAAAGGTGATTTGGGAATCATGCTCTGGCAGTATTAATACATGGATCAAAGTACAAAAGTCACGAATGACATAGAAAAATGTCATTGTACTTGCATGCGCATAAAGTTGAGTACAAGAAAGAAAGAGAAAACCAACGTTCATATTATGACCTTACATGATGTCATCAACTAATCAAGTGCAATAGTACAAAATAGAAGTCTCCTAAATGTAATTATTTTATGCATTCATGTGTTCGTCTTTCTGAAATACAGTAAATCGAATAGAATTTCTTCTCAATTGAAATAAAAGCTGTTGAGTTTATTTAATATGAAAAAAAAAGAAATGATTTCTCAAATATTAATCGTACAATTAATAAATAATTGAATAGTATTCAAAGAAGGAAACTACGTAGGTGAAGAGAAACTTTGTCGGATAAATTTTCTACGATACTAATCGAAATATAATCTTCAATAAAAGTTTGCTTTCTCTTTTAGAATTTCAAATACATCAGAGAGAAATTCTTAAAACAATTACAAGTAGAATTACATGTATAACTTAATGTAATCAACAAATTTATCATAATGCAACAATGCTCCACAAACAGTTTACATCAATATAACATGTTGATATTACTAAATACAATGGTACTGATTATATGAAATGAAAGATATAAATCGAAGCAAACAATTTTCTAACATAGAGCTTGTCCATAGGTAACGCACTCACGTTTTGCCGATTTCCGGGCTGATTTTTTTAGCAACAACGAAGCTTGGTGCTTTGAAACTTTGAGAATATATGTATGTTATGATGCACTGTAACATGTATAAGTTTCATGCTAATCGACTTTATAGTTTCGTTTTTATACTAAAAATACATGCGAGTAACGCACTCACAAGAAAGATCTTTCTGGGTTTAGGTGTTGTTAGAACGTGTGAAATTTCTGCGAATACTTGACTTGTGAATAAAATAGCTACATGGTAATTTGTAGAGAACAGTTAGGACTCTCTGTATGAAAACTTAGTTTTGAAAGTTACAGAGACAGTATTCTGAAAAATTCTTGTAATTGAACTGCCGATTTATCAGTATCATCTTTTGTTATTTCTTGAATAACAATGACGTTACTTTTCGTTTTGTCAATAACAACAAAATCAGCTGGATTTTCATATGTATCCATTTTAGTTAAAATTTGTTGCCAAACAAATCTTTTAACAATGTCACCAATAGTATCAATCACGCCGTCGACATGGCTGGTAGCAAAAAAAAAGCCAAGAAATTCTAAACTGATATTCATATGACAATAAATGTTTAAGACTAGTTTATGATGTCAAAAGATGAGTTAATTTATTGTAAAGTCTGAAATGAGACCTGCGCGAAATTTTTATTTCGTGAGTGCGTTTCCATATTTTTCTTCAATGAATAAAGATGAATCGAAACTAATGAAAATTTAGAAAAAAACGTGTAAGTTACGGCCAAATCGATCAAGGAGTTATGGTGAAAAACTAACTGTAAACTCTGTTTGGTAACGAACTCACCCAAGAATTTATGAAGTTTTAGGAGCTTTCAATTCTTCTTTATAAAAGGCACGGCGGCTATTGTTGATATCAACGAATTGCCCGAATTTCGTAGATTCGAAACATATGTCAAACTTCAGTTGACAGCTATGCTTAAACCGTTATTTTCTTCGTTTCTGTAATAAGATAAAAATGAAATAAGTTAAAACGAAGATGTTACCATCTTGTGACGCGTAATTTTTTTATTCCTTCAAGGAAATAACGCAATTTAAACTATGTATTCGGAGACAAGAAAGTTTGCTCTACAAGATAGTATAACGTATTTTACAAAAAGTTTAACTTCTACATTAATCAACTTGGTTGACAGTTAGCCGGACAAGCTCACATACCAAATGAGAATAGCTGATGAGGAAGATTGACGTATGTAGAATTAAGGAGATTGAATCTCTAATCTAGACTGATCAATAATTAAACAGGGATGATGATCAAGCAGTAAAACTTTCATGTAGACACCGAATATGATTCAGTAAACCAAACATTCTGTTTAAAGTTCAGCGAGCAAAACTAAGCAACGCACCAACACTAAAAATTCAATTGATTCAATTCACAATGTACTTTCAACTTCGCTAGTCTGCTCTATATTAATGATAAGCTTGGTATTTCGATGTACTATCATGAAATGCTAAGATTAAAGACGATCAAGCTGAATGTTCTCATGTATGCAGTATCTGGTTTCAAAATATGAGCATACGCTTCAGTCTGTTTTTTCTACTAACATCTAATACGGAACTCACCGGGAAATAAGTAAAATTTCTTTGTTCCGATTTATAATCTGCTATGCTTAGGATCTTGTATGATTAAACCGAGTCAATTCAAAATAATATTCAGATAAAAAACAATATACAGCCTAATTTAGTTTTCTTCTTTATGCTTGTTTCTCAGCCAATGCTTTTGTTTCGAGAGTTTTCATACTTCAATAAAAACTAAATACGAACATAAAACATGTACTGTTCTCTTGACTATTTTTGATTCAATCTATTATACACTCTTTCAGTTTGTTTCATTTTCTTTTGATTGGGGTCGATAGTTTTGACATTTATTAAAATATTTGTGGAAATAAAAATTCTGCTTTCTTCTAATATCTTTTTACTGAATTTATTTTCGTGTCGCAGAAGAAAAAAAACTCATTTTATTTGATGTATGCCAATTGATGACTAAACTTAAGAAAAGACAATCATTCTTAGCTTCTAGATTGAAAAATAACAAAATCAGAATTTAGAAGCGTAATAAATGTTACTCATCACGTCCATTTTAAACGATGTCGACAACAAACTTGTCGACTGTAACGAGTAAAAATTAAAGTAGATAAGTACAAACTAAAGAAATTTCAAACGATAATCATGATATTTATACTAATTAACACAAAATAATCCATCGAGAGCTTAACATGGCTGAATCGTATGTCAATTTATGATTAATTGCCGTTGATTGACTAACAAGTCAGAAAAAAAACTACATAAAATAAAAGAAAACTAGACTATTCTACGTAGGACGGTGGGGTGTCCCGTATTCATCACAAGATATTCTGATAAACTCTGTGCATTCATGTTAAATATACAACTGTTTTTAGTTTCGTATTCATAGATCTTGCTTGCTTGAAGAGTATATGTTGTATAATATTGATCTATGGATACCTTGAAAAGTCAGCTTGAATATACATTTCGTATCACAGTACTCGTACTACCAAATAACATGGTGAGTTCTACCATTCATATTACTACAGATGGCAATAATCCCACTCTGTATCTGTACTGTCAATCTAATCGAAGCGATAGAAAAGCAATGTTGATAAAAAAACGATGGACTACGGTTACTTTTACATTTAATCTAATGATAAGAATAGTACGGACAGTGTAATATGAAGGAGTAGAATTCACTAATGAAAAAAGTAGTGCTTCAAGTTTCAGAAATTTAAATTGTTAGCAAAAATGAACTTTCAAGAGCTGAAATAGAATCAGCATATCGATTTTTGTTTACGACTATATAATAAAATGCATTTTAATGACGTAATATTTTATGCCTGACTTTGAACAGTATTTATCTGGTTTATGTTTTCATTATTTAAACTCTATCAATAAATACAATTTCAACTGTTTGCAGTTTAATACAATCAAACTTATATTAGCATTTAGGATTGAACCATTTTGTGTAATCTGACTTAATCAAACATATTCATGAAGTGATCACTTTGAATTTAACCTGTACTTAATGTACACGAACTACAGAGATCTCAATGCGCGAAATGTTTTTCGATAATTAATGCGCAACAAAATTATTTGAAACATTTTTCCTATGAGATAATTGCTGTGCTGTTTCGTGCATGTATATTTCTTTTGCATAGACAATTTATTTTCAATACATGGAGTTCTTTCTCGACAATTATTGTCAGATGTCTTTAAATTTGTATCAATGATTTTCGAAAAGAAGTTTAAGTTACTGGATGAAAGTATCTACGTCAAACAATATACCTTCGCTGAAAAAGTACAGCAATCATCATGGGTGTAACTTGACTGTCAAAAGCACGGGGGCTCAGTCTGGATATAGATTCTAGCATCCTATCTTTAGAGGAAAATTTCAAAACGATGAGATTCAGTACCTCACATACAACACACCCCTGACAATTATCTCATCGGAAAAATGTTTCAACTCATCTTATCTCATACTATTTATCAATAGACTTTCTGTTCATCTAGACACTGATGGATCATGGAATTAATGTCAAATGTTGCAAGTCAAATTACTAACAATAAATATGCTGAAAATTAATTCGTGAAGTTTTTAAACATCTGTTACTTTAGAAAATTAAAATACCAAATAGCTGCATGCAAATTCTAAATTAATTTTCATAAAAAGTTCAGCGTCTTCTTAATTGCGGATATTTTTTTCTTAATTGGAGGAAAAAATGTCCGCAATGTAGAAACAGGGGAGGGAAGAGGGGGCAGACAAAAATAGTCACAGAATGGAAAATGTCCGCAAAGCAGAATCAGGGGTGGGAGAGAAGAAAGTGTCTGCATTATGGAAACAAACGAAATTGAAATTTTACCATGATTCATGAAGATAGTTCTATTAAACAGTATCAACTGTTTCAAACTAGTCTAATATTATTCATCGCATGTCATTTAGAATGGATTGACCAGGTCATTTTATAAGCCTGTATTCTATATGTGGGCTTGTATAAGATATGTCCAGGAATCGGAAGAATCTATTATGGTTCGAGTTAAGCAAGAAGACTCGCTACAACAAACAACACCCCGTAGAAGAGTCAAATCAGTGAGAATTGATAACATATTAATTCAAGCCAAGGAAGAATATTTAAATGGTTTCTTGGATCTCAGTGGTTATCAAAAGAGATTGCTACCAACTTTTTATCGATGCATCAAGTTATTCGATGCCACTGACAAAGATGATCTTGATTATGATCCTACCAAAAGTTAGATGTTCAAATATTTATCATAACTGGTTTTCCTGTATTTTTTTCCATCTAATAAATCCTGTCTTGTCTCCATAATGCGGACACTTTCTTCTCTTCCACCCCTGATTCTGCTTTGTGGACATTTTCCATTCTGCGACTATTTCTGTCTCTCCCCCTCCCCCCCCCCCTGTTTCTACATTGTGGACATTTTTTCTTAATTGGAAGAAAAAAACGTCCGCAATCAAGCTGTAGCCAAAAGTTCAATGAAAGACAAATAAAATACTTTGGATAATCATAATAAAAATAGTATGCAATTTTGATATCGATTCTCTCATGCTATTTGTCACGTCTTTCTTCGCTTTGATGCATGTCACGATAGTCTTAGATGAAGAGTACATGAGCATTTTAACTCGCTGTTAACTGCCAACATCCACCTTGACCTACATGCGCCAAAGTCTTTACAGTGTTCATGTTCCGTACTTTCAATCTGTAGACCTATCGATATTCCTGCCACATATTCTTTTTACAATCGATCACACTTGAGTTTAACTATCTTATCTATGGTATCGTTTTTTTCTTTGCACTCGTGTTTTCCATTGTGAAAAATAAGTTCAATAACTTTCTTCCAAATAACTGTCTAATGCGCTTGCATTATTAATAGACTAGAATTAAAAAATTCTTATTTCAAAAAAAAGATAGAAGAGTCAAGAATAGATAATTGTGTGCTTGTGGTGTTGTCTAAAAGGAATTTTACAATGAAAGATCATTGAATTCTCTAAAAAATGAAGTTTCAGATAGTTTAAATTTTCTGTTGAGTAAACATCAAAGTCAATATTTCATTTATAAGTAGGTCATCAATGTAGTTATGCCTAATTTTTTTCAAAATCATTTATTAATAAAAATAAAACGAAACGAAAATCACAGTGACGTGTCATTTTCTGAATAGATAATCAATTCTATTCAGCAAGCACTCATATCTAATGCACATATGTGATAAACATGCTAACAATTTTTCATCTAGTACATCTATTAACAAATGAATGACATGAAAATCAAATAAAACGAGAAAAAAAACATTAAAAAAATGTCGACCTATTTATTCTCACATAAATCTTCTTCGAATTGGACATGACTTATAGTACCGAAATCTTTCATCGCCTTACAGATTAATTCAGCATTTAATTTGGTTATCGAATGAGTACTACGTAAATGAAGTTTAAAATTATGATATAGAATTGAAGAACAACATGGTGTATTTGGTATAGAATTTTCTTCGCTGAACTTTGCCGACGTATCATCGAATGGACATTGAATATTTTCAACAAAAGCTTCTTTATTGTCTTGTGGAAATATTTTTGTTTTCATTGGGTCAGAATGACTTCGTATGGCTCTGAGAAGTTGATTTGCAATCGATGATTTTATTCGATGAGTTCGTGTAAAATGCATATACAAATAACGTCGTCTATTATTCTCGTTCGAGCATAAACGTGTTGAGTTATAGAGACCAAATGCACCATATTGCGTTAAAGGACAAAAGTCACGTAGTAAAGATAAACTTGATTGATGATTTTTGCCAAATTTATTCTAGATTTGAAACGGAAAAACTAAAAATAATTCATTCACAACAATTTGGTTTTTACTGTTAAAATCTCATGATCGCTTGATGTGGGTGTATTATTCATGATTACATATTGATCTACATTCACAACATCCATTGAATTCTGTGATAATTCATCTCTAAAAAGATTAATTTCATAGAAGAATATAGAAGATAAATATATTTATATTTTACTCAGAATCTGATAATTCGATACATTCAATTTCCGATGATACATTATTCTTCTCTGAAAATCATAAAAATAAAGTAATGAAAAAATAAAAACTAAATCTAATTACTCACTATCAATTGGCCACGAATCAATATTATTACTGTGCGTGCATATATGGTTATTTAATTGATATTGTTGACGAAGATGATTTTGAATTTGGTTCGATAAGTTTTCTATTTCGTGATAATCATCTTTTGTTAATTGACTATCACCATTTTTATAATTAATTACTTGTTCACGTTTAGTTATGATGAGATTACTTGTTTGCTTAGATAATTGCAAACGTTGATCAATTGAAGATAAATGACAATCAAGTAGAGTATTAATACGATTTAATTCATTTTGACGAGCCTCTTCTGATTGTTTTAGATCATATTGAGATTGATTGAGTAATACCGAAATAGGATTCGAAAAGTCATCCAAATATTTTTCTATTTCATTTAAAAGATTATTTTCATGTTCAACTCGATGTTGTTCACATAAAGATAAATGACAATGAGATTTACAAACTGTAATTGCTTCGAATGAACATGTTGGATGTTCGCACAGCATTCTGTCTGAATTAGAAAAAGAAAACGAAGTGAAGTTTATATGAAATACATTTTAGTGTTGTTTGATATTCAGTGACTATAAATTTATGCGAAAAGATACACGAAGTATCTAGCTTATTTATTTCACAAGGAAGAAAAGACTGTTGATTTATGTACGTCGTAAATAAGGAATTCAAATCATAGCGTAAACGTTTGAGTTCGAGGCAAATACTGTTAAGAAAATTTTCGATTAGATAGACGTCACTACTAGTCGATTAACTAAATTTACTAAGAGCTATATGAAGTTTATGAAATTCTCATCCAGGAGATGTATTTCTCATGTTAAGTGAATCATTATCCAATTCCCAATTTCTATCGAGGCAAGTTTTTCTTTCGAAAGCTATTTAGATCATAAATGCATTGTACTTTGCTTAAGCGTGTCAACGGCAAGATGATATGTAATGAAATAACATGCGTACGTTTGTTGTTTCAAGTTCATGAGAAAGAATCCTCTTTCAAAATGTTCTATCCATGATAATATTTATAGACTTTTCATCAGTACTGGATTCATATCAATCAATGTTCGAAGCAAGGATATGCCTTTGAAAATTTTGTAGTCACCAAACAACATTGGTATTATTTTTATTAAGCCTAAATAAACATGTTTCATCTCCTGTACAAAGTGCAAATATTGCAGTTCAAGTTTTCTCTAATAGATGTATACAAGTTCGATGTATTGTAATTTTTCAAAACCAATTATATGTCTCTAAATTAATCATGGATATAAAATAAGACCGTAATTTGTTTTTGAATGTGGCTCATCCAACAGAGCTTGATTGAGAAAATTAGCCGAAGCTAAAGAACATCTTAGATGCCTGTTCGCTATTATTTTACTACTTAAATTCTCACAGTTTAAGGAGGTGCTTTCATCTTTTACAACATGACGATGTATGCATTGCGATTGCATCACAACCACTATGAAAAATTTTTAAACGTTTTTCAATAGTTCCTATAAGAAAATAAACAATGATCTTATACGGCAAAGATATTTCGTCAGTGAAAAATGAGAGTAAAATCAACCAGCTATATGCCATCCATGCAGTTTTCAGGATTTTCTAGCGTACGAAATGTAACTATATAAATCCTTATTTACAAGTCTTGCCCTCATTTTTCCACAAATAACAGATGCCGTCTTGGATAATCTCTTCTTTTACTTTTCATGACATTACAACTATAAAACATGATATAATCTTTGACCTATTTCTGAACTTAAAATTTTACAGTCAACAAATGGAAGTAAAGCTCGAAAAAATGAAATCAAAATTTTTTGTTCTGCAACAAATAAACGTTTATTAATTACTACTGACGTAGACGAACTATTAATTATAATGCTTAGTTTACTGAAAAATATAATTATAAATGCACGTTCATCTTAAAAAAATATTCACTGTTCATGAGATAAGATACTAAATTTCACTTGTCATGAATTACAGGTCACTTGAGATCAATAGTAGAACGAGCCTGAAGTGCAGTTTTAGAGCGAAACGAAGATGTCTACATCTATGAAGTCTTAGTTTTCGAATTAATTTCTTTATGACAAAAGGTGTTGAATGAATCGGAAATGAGTTTCTCAATGTAAATCATCATGCAACAGGCAAATTACTTATCGAACACGCAAACATTGATAATTGATCGTCTCGTATATTCTATTCTTGGAACTTCTCGTAGCATGCCTATTTCTGCCCACTTAAATCTCAATTCTTTTTTCTGTTTTTTTTTCTAGTTGCGTACATTTATTTTGTTAAAACAGAGGAAGAAAAAGTTTCCTCAATATATATATATTAACATCATAAAGTGGATCAATCTCAAAATATTTTATACATCTTGCATAGAAATAAAAACAACGAATCATGGAAAAAACTCTCTTATATCCAGATTGTGATTTTACTATTTGGTTTCGTTCTATTGATGAAAGTAACGTAACTGAAAAACCTATCGAAGGACGAACAACAGGTAAGAAACAAGATATTCAACAAAAATTTTATGAATAATATGATGAATGTCTTTCAATTTTTTGGAAAAAGGATCTATTCCAAATTGGATCAATGGCTGTTTTTATCAGAATGGACCTGGTCTATTTTATGCCACAGGAAAACGAGTTGAACACATATTTGATGCTTTCTCACTTATACAAAAGTATATCAGATAATTGCCTTCGGATTGAATTTTCTGATGATAATTCCAAGTATCGTTTTTTTCAATAGATTTACAATTGCACATGGTCATGTAACATATCAAAATCGAATTCTTCAATCGAATGCTTACAAACATGCACGTGAAACTGGTAGTGCATGTTTTTCCGAGTACGGCACATCAACAAGTCGAAAAAGTTCAAATTCACTAAATAAGAAACATGAATCAGAATCTACATTGAATTGGATCTTGACACGGTGATTTTTCTGAATTCTTTTCTATCTTAAATGAAAAATTAAAAAATCATTGTTTCCATTGTTTAGTATTCGAAATTTTGTGAATTATAAAAATGATTTTCGCACAGATAATGCTATGATTAGTATCTATCCATACAAAGTCAACAAGGATCAAATGGCATTATTTGCTATGACTGAGGTTTGAGAATAAACAAAAGAATAAAAGATTCTCGTGGAATGCATTCATTATTTATATTTTATTTTACCTGTAATTTAGACTCCAGCTATGCATGAAATAAACTCAGAAACAATCGAGACATGTTCAAAATTTAACGTGAATGAATATTTGCCAGTGGTTTCTCATTGTGCTCATCCTATCATTCTTAATGATGGAACCATACTTAATGTTGGTTTAGCATCAAGTTTTACGGGCATGAACTATGTTTTATTTGAATTTCCAGGTTAAATATCAATAGATTAGGTGAAGTAGTATAAAACATAGATTATGTTTTAAATTCTATAGGTTTTTCAACTTCAAATACTGAGGATAATCTTATGAAACAGTGCAGAACATTGGCGAAAATTCCATGTCGTTGGCCACTTAATCCATCTTATATGCATGCCTTTGCTGTAACAGATAATTATGTTGTTCTCATTGAACAATCACTCTGTGTATCTGTGGCACAAGTGGCTCAACTTACAATCACACACGGTCCAATGACGGATGCACTTGTTTGGCATGAAACTGAACCGGTTTGTAAACAAGACATATTTTTCTAATATGAAAATAAGTAAAATACTTGTTTGTTATAGGTTCGATTTCGTCTTATTCATCGACAATCAATGACTGAATACAATGATTTTATCTATTTATCATCGGCATTCTTTTATCTACACATTATTAACGCATTTGAAGACGAAAACTATCTAGTTCTGGATCTTTGTTGTTATGAAACTCCCGACATGCTTAAATGCATGACAATGGAAGCACTTGAAGTATGTTACTTTTCGTACTAAAGAAAAATCGATGTCTCTTTTTTTTCGATTTTTGTCTCTAAATTTAAAAATTAAACATTCATTTAGAATGCACAACAAAATCCAGATTATTTAAAACAATTTTGTAGTAGGCCAAAACGTTATGTTTTGCCACTTACAATAAAAGAAAAACATGGAAATTTGATTGATTTAAATTATACGACATGTCAAGCTACATTAATTGGCAAGAAAGACATCTGGATTGAATCAGAATTAATTGTTGATATGGGTTGTGAATTACCACAAATAGATTATTTCAGAGTTTATGGAAAATTTTATCGATTTTTCTATTCCATCAATACTGATATTGACTATCAACATTGTGGAGCTGTAAGATTAAAATAATTTTGTTTGTATAAAATAATTATATGACTTAAATTTGTTTAGCTTCGGAAAATTGATGTTATTTCGAAAACATGTCAAATCTGGCATGAACCAGGATGTTATACATCGGAACCAATTTTTCTGCGAAATCCTTCTAATGAAAATGTAAGTATGCTATAGATTTGATTGAATTTTATCTATTCTGAAGTTGTTTTAGGCAGACGAAGATGATGGAGTTCTCATTATGTCATTGCTGAGAAGTAATCGTGAAAATGAAGTGAATTTTCTTATACTTGATGCACGGAATATGACAGAGATTGGACGTGTACAATTTGAAACGAATGGTCCTGTACCGAAAAATCTTCATGGCCTTTGGATTGATTCATGAATTAAATTCACAACAAAATAAAATTGAAAAAGTTACACTGAATTGAAAATATTTGCTTATCAATCAGTTAACATTAAACATTCATGTTTGTTCACAATTTTCATGTTGCTTTCTTGTTGCGTTTTCCTAATTTTGTCTCAACAAAGATTTATGTCTGAAAGCTTTATTGTCGCAAAAATATAATTTAATTATTCATATATCATTTGAAACTGCTGGGCTAAGAAAAGTATGAAAAAGAAAAATTGCTCACGAACTTGATGTGAAGTAGTGTTTATTTTCGATTCAATCTATTAAAATCACTCTTAATAAGATTATCTCAGTCAGAGTAAAGCAACTATTGGCTTTTATGGAATTATTTTCAAGATGATCTTGATGTTTTTCAAACTAATTTTGGATTTGTTTGCAAAATCAATTTCTTTATCTTTAGTTATCCGATTAACGTTTTGTAAGATAGACTGATTTTGATTCTAAATTTGAAATCATTTTCAAACATTTTTCGTCTTTCGTTAAATGAGCACAAGTAGACTGATTCACTCTGTTGAATCTCGGAATACTTAGGAATTCCAGTTTTATAACGATTCAATCTAACAGTATCCATCGACAATGGTCAGATCGTGTACTTATTGAAATTAATATTTCTATATTTATGGGACTTTTGACATTCATCAAACTAAAAGCTCATATGTTACATCGTCATTAGACCTAGCTCATTAATTGACATAGTTTGTGTCTATTTTTTGATTTCTGAATGCCACTTGAAAAATTTTAATTTCCTGATGAGCACCGGTTTCTCTTCTGAAGACTTAATTTAGCAGCTTTTACGTTTCAAAGAATTGAACTTTGTTTGTTATATTTTTTCTGATTACTGCACTTGTATTAATTGAAATTGTATTATGACAAAATACAATATCCATTGAAAAATGTTCCTAATACGAGCACAAGATCGAATTCCTGCTGAAAATATGCTAGGGTACATGAGATATAGTTGCCGTTTGTTGCAATATTTCTTATACTACATGACTGAAAATTCGAAGAATTGAAAAGGTGCTCAATTTTCATTTTGTCAGTTATACATATATATATATATATACATGAGTGACTTGCAAATTTTTGGTACAATTCACGGAAAAAATTGAAAGTAAATCTAAACCACTTTTGAGTAGTACATTTTATTATACTCTATGCCTGATGCATATAGAAAAAATTTCCTAACACTTTATCGATTATTAAGGGAGGTATGAGCTCTAAAAATTTGCGATTCTTCTGCTTAAGGTTCGCGTAATTCGAAAATCGCACAAAATCCTTTTTTTTCATATATTTTTGCATGGTCTAATCGAGCACAGTGAGCTCTACAAGAATAACTAAATTGAAAAATTTCAAGTCCTTTGATTGAAAGAAAATTTTCAGAAAACTCAAATTTTTCTTGTGGTAGGTATAAACGCTTACTTTTTAAATAAAGTTTGTGTTTTTATTTTTTTACGTTGGTATGTAACACTCAGAGAAGCTTTTGTTAGATTCAGCATGAAAAACTGCATCTATTGATGTAACTTTTAGTTTGTTCATATAAAACTGAAACTATATGCTAAAATTCGTTACTTTTCTTTTTATTTAGTATAATATAAATTTCTCCCGAATGGCAGAAGATAAAGAGCTGAAATTATTATCACTCATATAACTTACCATTCGACATCTACTGTAAAACTTTGAGCTAAATCAAGCGATTCAGTAAAGAGTTATAAACGATTCAATTTTTAAACTGACACTCTACAAAATATGTATAAAGACCTTGTTTTCAAAAATTCTTGTTATTTTCATCTACAAATAAATCTGTTAAAACACTGTTTTTTCCCAATAATTTCGTGTCTTAAAGAGTAGTCTTTCCTTTAGTAGAGTCTGCATATTACTAGCTTTTCAATGGCAGAATTACAACCACGTTTTCATCACTCTACAAAAAATAATAGTGTCAGTCAAATAGTGCGAACGTTATACGAAGGAAAGAACAATACATTACGGTTCAAATCGTTGATAAATTTCGATAGAGTACCAAAAGGCTGTACAAAAATTTTCAGTTGCATAAGTTTCCTTTGGTTTTTCAATGGTAAAAAGATTAGGTTTTTTATCATGTGTCATTAAAAATGAGCACTTTTTCGTCATATGTCTCTTATAAGTCAGCACTAGTATGAGCTACAGGGCTGAAATTTAGTGTGCCAGTGTGACATACCAGTTGCCATAATATACAAAAACATTATACGAATCAGTTCGGAGAAGCAAAAGTTATTAGCCAAATACTACTAAAATATTAACGGTACCAAAAACTTGCCATTCACTCATATATATAGTATAAATATATGTTAGCGGCCAATGTTGGATTACGTCCAAGCTGAGATTGGTCTAGACCAATCTAGGATCTCACATTGGACGCGTCCAATCTAGAATCACTTTGGACGTATAACAAATCAGACCAATGTTAAATTGAAGAATTAAAATACGTCCAATCTCAGATTCGCGTGAAAATCGTGAGCGAATCTTAGATTGGCCTAGTCCGACGTAGAATTAAAGCTAGCATAAGGTCAATCTTAGACTCGCCTAAGCCAATCTCACATAAGAAACTAAGTATACTATGTTCAGTATGGAGGGCATCATGTTTGTCTATGCAATTTGTCAAATAAAAAGTGAAGCTTATTCGACAAAATGCCACAAAAACGGTATTTGTTGTGTGAATTTAGAATTAGATGATAAAATATGAAATATATTAATAGTTTGTTTCAAATTTATATATTTTTCTCTACTATTTGTTTATAACCAAGTTTTTTTTTCAAAATAAAATTCCATTCACTATGATTCTCCCTTTTTTGTTAGATTATACTTAGTTTCTTATGTGAGATTGACCGTATGCTAGTTTTCATTCTACATTGAGCTAGGCCAATTTAAGATTCGCCTACTATTTTAAAGCGAATCTGAGATTGGCATAGCTCAATTCTTCAATTTGACATTGGCATGATCTATTATACGTCCAATGTGAGATCCTAGATTGGACGTAATCCAACATTGGTCACTAACATATATGTATATATATATGTACATCGCACATGGATAATCCGTTGGTGCAGATGCTTAATTGAGCCAACAAAAGCATATGAAAAGCTTCATTTTTGCCCTTTTTTATGTCTTAATCATCTTGCTTTACACATTGCAATCGAGTAACTGAAGATGAAGCCATCGCGACATTACAAGATAAGACATTAATGAAATTCAAGATTCGCATTATTAATGCTGAATGGTTGATAGGGGATTGTAATGAAATTCACAGGTTACGTATTTTATTTCAAGCATAATTTCGACATGATCTGGTCTTTGCGAGATTCGTACCATCAAACAAGATCGTTGCTCTACGTGTATTGAAACTAATGAGAAAAAATAATGCGATCATACTTAGCTGACATATTTCTTTGCATGTATTCCAGAACGCAATTATTTTCAACGAACTGTGAGTTATCTTTTAACAAAAACGATTTAAAGAAATTGAAATAAAACTATAATTCGTAATCTATATAATTGTACATGAAAAAAACCAAATAACAATGCTAGATAAGGTTTTATTTAAAATTCATCTAGATGATTAAAGATGAAAATAGTTTTTATTTTGAAGATTTATCTTAATAATTTATTCAAGATTTGGTTCATTCTGTATGACTATCGACTTATACGTCATACTTATAGTCTGATCCATCTGCGCTTAATTATCTTTGATATTAGAAAAATATAATAGAAATGCATAGTCGCTGGTAAAGTTCTTTTGAGCCACATATGAAGATTATCATGCAAATATCTATACCTTAAAATGTACCGCTGATTCGTGTCAGTATAAATCAATAAAATATTCATTGAGTGACAAAACCATCTTTCAAAATAACATATGTACAACAGACACAACGTTAGTGACTTTTTTGATTATTCAACAAGATTATTTAAGTAAAATCCGAGTTATTGGAGTTCATGACTTTATTGAGCATCTATCGCACGAATATTTTAATTAAAGGAAGTCTCGAATTAAAATTAATTGAAATATTCAGCATCTAAATTACTAAGAGGCGAACATTCCTGAAGATCTTTCTCCTTTATTGATCTAACCGAATTATACGCTACCTACTGTATATGATCTGTAATTCTTTTGTAGCTTTTCTGTTAAAGTGAAATTCATTGAAGAGTACTCCTGAAATCAAAGAGCAACTGCAATGAGTGGTGATAGTTTTTCTTTAAATTTTAGTGATATCAAACAGGCTTAGATGGATGAATGAATTCGAACTAAACTTAGGAATGTTTTGTTTCTGAATTTTTATATTTCTATATTGTTGAACAGTACCTCTCATACCAACAACCGTTGAACTTTATTTTAGTTAATAGGAACAAAATTAACGATTTTACTTCTTAACATATCCTTCTATTAATAAGAAAGGTACGAAACGCAACATAAAAATAATTTGAAAGTTCTCATCGAACTACATACCTAGTATTTCTTGTCTTTAATACATAAGTATAAAATATAATTAGATTATAATAATTCATCTGACCAGTCTCGAGATGTTCAAAGCAATTTCATAATTAGTTTTGTTGATCGAGAATATTAAAACGTTTTCGAAAATCTTCATCGATGGCATGATAAACTCGAAATCGTATTCTGAATTAATCCTCACTACCTAAGTTCAATGATATGATTGACATAAAAATCTTTTTCTATTCGATTCAATCAATATTCTAAATTTGGTTTGAATCTCACGTGACTTTTTGAAAAAACGATGTCTGGATGGTGCGAAACTAAATCTTTTTTGGAAAAGAAAATTACAATTGCTTGAAACAGAAGTTTCGGCACATATATTTCCTATCAAATATTGCCATAGTTGTGTATCTACTTAAATTTCGAAGATATTGTATAAGAACGATGGTTTTCATTCTAATGAAACTCGTTGAACTGTTACTCTCGTTTGATATAATGTCACTGTCTATTTGCCATGGAACTATATTAGTGTTTCTGTGATACGAAAGTTAGACTTCATTATTCAAGAATTATCATACAAATAGAATTGATTTGGATGCGTTTGTAACATAGTCAATGTTCAACGTTTCTCAAAATTCAACAGTACGTCGTCAAGTAGATTAGTGTAGGGGAATGAGACATGCCAACAAAGGTATTGCTGAAAAATAAATACTGTTGAAACGATAATTGCTGAGTATATACTTCGCTTGTTGCTGGTAAGTTGAGTCTACACATTTGATTGACACGGATTGACTTAGAGATAAACATAGTATTAAAAGAATGCTGCTGGTCAAATAATCGTATCATGGTAGGGTTAGCTGTTGGAAGGTACACAGAATTCGTTTTGATTGATTGAGTGATCAATCAGTGAACTCAAGTAGGATGAACATAGAACTTTGTTGATTTTTTAAACCTCACAGCAACAATTTAGTTGGGATCGCTCGTTCATCTGTAGACTATCCTGTAGCGAAGAATGAGACGATTGCTTTCTAGTTTAACACTTCGCTACAGCATTAAGGCATGTAGCGATTCATTTGAATCATCATCTTCTACAGTTCTTCAAGTATTGAGGATGCAATGACTGAATATATCAGAGAAAGAAACGATTTTATTTATCATCTACCAAGTAAGAACTTTCGGAGATGTACATGTATATGTACGTAAAAAGATTTCATTATTACTAATTGTCCTATTCATGAAGTTTTCTATGTAAAATAAACAATTGAAACAGCAATTGGAAAACAACGATATTCTTTTCCACAAAACATTCTGATTTGTTATGCATACTTATGATAATGCTTTTTTGAATACATTGTAGCTTTTGCTTTTGAATGACTCAAATTCATTTCACAACAACTAGAATTTCGAAATTAATGAATTTTAATGAATCTTTATTATTTGTCACACATGCGGAGGTTCGGGAATTTTACCAATAGAATATTTGCCAATGGTGAACTTCCAGGAGTGTTCTGGCGTAATTATAGTGGACTTTCGCCAGTTATCACTAAAAAGAACTAATGTATAGTATACGTGAAAGTTAGAAGTTAATATTATGACAAGATGCATATATAAAAGCTTACACTCAGAGTGTATTCCAATATGCGACGCAATATTTTTTAATAAGAAAAACAATCATGATTAATATGAGAAAAACAAACAAAAAAATCTAATTTTCATCTGATAAGGCTGATTGGTAAATATTATTCTTTTTCTTCGTTCCTTTTCTTATCAGAAAAACAAATTTGTCGAAAAAAATTAGCAAAAAATTTCACTGTATCAACTAGAGATCTTGTTTTATATTCTAACAAGTGGATCAAGTTTTGATACGCTTAGTCACACGACATGTTTGTCGAGTGGACTGTTTTAATTAGCATTGACAGAATTCCAGGTACTATGCTGGTAAATGTCTGTATGACTTTCTCCCTTGACGAATGTACCTTCTATGAAATTCCTGCCATCCGAAATATTATGCTAGACTTATCTGTGCACTAGTACAGTTCGTCTCACGAGGATTAATCACTAGCCGAGTTATCGCAATGAAAATTGGTGTGATCAGTTCGTTCTATATATTGAAGAGAGTGTACATAAATTGAATTAAGTGATTTACATTTGTAGTTGATTTAATTAGTCACATGAATGCTTGCTTCTAAAGTAATGAGATTCTTTTTTTTTGAAAATATGACTTTTGCAAAATAATTGAGGTCTGAATATGTATTTTTCTTATGGTAAATTAAAATTAGTAAAAGATAAAGTTTAATACTCAACAAACTTCTACGAAGAAAAATTAAAAGTCAATATAATTTTCAATTAAAATATGATTTGAAGATTATTTGGCAAAGAAAAAAATTATTTTTTTAAATCTGCGAACACTTCTCGATTTAACGAATTCTATTTTAAACTTCAACTTGCCATTTCTAAAAGAATGGCACTCAGTGACTGCTAGAGCATTATATAACGAATATTATAATATTTTTACTTCGGTGACATCAACACCATAGGCCCTTTTCAAGAATTTTAAAATTGCTGGATTTACTAATCAAATAGTTTGGCAAATCACAGAAAAATGTCACAGAAAGTACAGAGCATATCATACAGACCAAGAAAGTGCGTACTTGCCTATCAGTTAATTTTCTTTTCTCTGATCAAAATTTCGTCAAAAGTCATGTCCTTAAAGAACAGCAGCGGGAGTTTCATTTAATAGCAAATTATTCATACTATAACAGAAAAACCCTTTAACAATTTTTTTCAAAGCTAAATAATTTATTTCTGCGAAGTCCACCTCCTATTCACTATTTAGATTTAATTATTCTATGACAGTGCATATTCACGTGATAAAATAAAATAAAAATGTAAATCATTTAATCTAATTTATGTACATTCTCCGATATATGGAAGGAACTGTTGGTAAAAATTTTAATTGTGACGAAGTGAACGGTCACCGGTTATCCGGCCAGATTTCTTTCTATTGTGTCATACTGTCACATGTGTAAATTAATTGGATATTTCAATTTACTAACTTGTAAAAAAATACTAAAACCAACGTAAGAAATGAAAAACACAGATGAATAATTTTGAAAGAAGAAATACAAAATTATCAATGAAGAGAAGAAGTAACCGGATGCTTACTTTACTGGACGGATGCTCGTACTTTTAACTATGACGAAATTTGTCGTTTGAAACATTGTGAAGTATTACACTGATGAAGTGTAAGGTTGCGTACTACGTAGAAATAGAAGACACACAATAAAATACGAACAATTAAAAGAATGAAAAGTTTGTCATTGAATTCAATCTATGCTCATTGTACGGATGAAGTTCGGCAGATACTCGAATAAGTTACAAAAATTTCTGCATCTTTCCAATAAGAGTCAAAATCAGTGGGAAACTTTAACTATTATCGTAAACAGAAATAGTTAAAGCGTACAGTGTCATTCATAATCAATCGATTAGCATCACAATGTATTATCTCATTGTCAATGATAAGAATGTTTCGGGAAATTTGTATGCCTTTTTGTTGACACATCACACACGTATCAATATGGCTGCTCTTAATCTGTATGAGAACTTCAAATGCTTGTTTTTGTTTTTTGCTTGACAATGTTATAGTGAGTAAAGAATAGAAAATTATGAGATATTTCTGATCGTAAAATATGACAACAGATATTTGATATTTTTTAAAATTTCGAAGTTTTTTTCTTGTATTATTACTCTTTGATGATAGAAGAAAAAGAAAATTGTGATGACGAATTGTTGTTTCGAATATTTTCATCTACTTGGAGAATGAAGTAAAAGTGAAATATGGCGTTACTTTACAATTAAAAAGTTCACTTCTATTATTGAAATCGAACCGGCATCTTAATTAATCAATAAATTGCTTCTAGTCTAATGATTCATCGGCGATTTAAGAAATCTTTTATTTATTATTACTTATTGAGCCGTATCCACAGAATGAAATAAGAAATTGTGCAAATTTTTCCGCTTATATTTCAAATAAGCTTTGATATTGAAAATAAGGAAAATGCATAATAAAGGGGTGACATAAGGTTTTTCTTGTGTTTGTGGATTACACGAGACAAGTATAAGCAAGTAGAGTTTGTTCAACTTTGTATGGTCATTTTACCAATCTGCACTACCAAAATTAGCTCCTAAATACAAAAATAAAAATTTGTCAATTGTTAAGAAATCGTGATTTATTTACCACCAAAATCGACTCCGACATTACTACCGTCTGAAAAAAAATAATAAAACCATACCTAATCTGTAATAGTTTAATAAAACCTACCATTAGCACTATAGTTATTATCATCAACACTGTTATCATAGCCATTACTATTATTGAAATTGCTGTTGCTCACAGCATAATCATTGTCACCACCACTATTGTTATCATCGACACTGTTATTGCCAGCACCATGGTTATTAACACCCCCATCGCCACCACCGTAATCGTAACCTTTATCATTAACATCCTCACCACTATAATCAACTTCACTTTCACCATTAGTTTCACGAAAAGGGTCAACAAAATTATTATTTCCAGTAGCAGTATTATTGTCAATGCCATGATCAACAGAATTATCGTTGCCAGCGTGGCCATCGTCGAAGTCTGTACAACATTCATGAAAAAAGGCATAAGTATATTCCTTATGGTGGTTCTTACCTCTACTGTCGTCATTTGATACATTATTTCCTGATTGTTGATTAATGTCTATCTCATTTTCAGTCTCATTATACTGATTATTACTATAATTATAATTGTTAGTTTCCCTATTGTTCATAAAGTTATTATTTATTGTGCTATTATTAAAATTGTTCGTTGTGTCATTATCATAGCTAAAAAAAGAAGAATTAGAATGTTGTTTTTTTTGTGAGTATGACAAAAGAAAAGGATGCATTCGAATACTAATTATTGATAATTGTTGTATCATTGTCATCGAAATTCCTCGCACTAAAAGGAAAAAAATATTCGTTGCGAAGTTTAATTGAGACCTTAATTTTATGTCCTAGATTGTTATATCGCAAAAATAAGACATTTCAGTTGGTTATTTGTCTTAGGATCATAATAAAGAATACGTTTTCTTTTAAAATTTTACCCATATCCCATATACTGCCCAAAAGGACCCATCCCGTAGCCCCATGCATCATGTACTCTATGTTCATCGAAACCACCTGCCAGGGTATAGCCAAGAGCACCTATTGCCAATAAATGAATACACTTTACCCTCTTACTTTGTATCAAAGCTTACCACCAAGTAAAGCTCCACCAGCGAAGCCTACTCCTGCACCAGCCAGTGGACTTCCACCAATACTTCGATGATGACCACTATTACATACTCCTTCGGTGTGCGCAGATGATGGTTGCACAATGACATTTGTATAATTATATGTTGATTGTTGATTGCCATGCATATGTGGATGCATCAGCTGTTCTTGTTGTCGCTGATATGGAGTCAATCTTGAGTAAGCTAAAAGAAATTTTTAAAATAATGTTTATTGCATACATTCGAATAAATACGTCGTGGAATATCAACTGATAGGATATTCATGTTTAGTGGTGAACAAGGTGGTGGTACTGGAGATGGCTGAGATGGAGGAGGCAACTATACAAACAACTCATCGTTTATAATTGTTACATTTCATCTTTAAAATGAACGCACTGTAGAAACAATGGCTTTCATCCAATCACTATATATAGATGAAGAAATCAATGACAGGTGAATTAGTTTTATATCTTTCCTTACTTAAGATGTGTAACATCATTACAAAGAATCCATACGATTTCTTGGTCACGATCTCCAGGTAATGATCGTGGCAAAGCAATAAGACAAGCTTCATCTGTGGACTGAGGTAGTCGTGGTCGATTAGCTAAACAACGAGTATAATGTCCAATGCAAAGATATCGAGCTATATCACGTATGAATATTGATCCGTCGGGTTTTCGATCATTTTCCTTTTCATACCATTGCAATATAGAATTATCAAATAGTACAAAATAATAATCTTTCCATTTTTTTGATAATAAACCTTCTGCATTAGAAATATGTCAAATCTTGAAATTAATTATTCTACATGCTAGTGAATAAATTCTTACTATAAAAGTGTCGAAGATGACCTGTTTTAATATGCTGAGACATGTTCGTATTTTCTTAGAAATGACTTGCCAAGTATGTAGTAGTACATACAATAGTTCGTTTGCTCGTGAAGTACAAATGTAAGTCAAATAGTTATTTTCTTAAATAACTAATTGACTTTTAGGAGAATAATTTCGTTTATTCCAAACAAATTTTTTCTCTACACTATTCTCATGAGAGAATATGTACATTCAATTAGTAGCGTTGCTTAGATGTTGAGCAAGATTGAAGGATGCCAACTCTTTTTCTTTTCTGTTCCTCTCGTTTTCTGTCTTATGCTCCTTATTAATACTAAAAAAGAAAACAAGCATTTACTTTTGTCCATTTTCGATTCTTTCTTTTTTATTATTTCGTAACGAATTACTGGTGAAACAGAACTATAAGAACAGACTACGTGCTGATGAAGGCATACATGAGCAGTTTGATTGGTTAGTAACGTCATTTTACAGATGAAAATGCTTGCATCTTTGGGACTATGAATGTCTTGTCATCTGTTATTATATAATACATAGTTATATATGGACTTATTGTAGATATCTTCAATGATTTCGTTCTACAAGATTTCAATACTATTGAGCTACGTAGTATTGAGAATAATTGTCATGGTACAAAAAAACGAAGCAAAATGAATACAGATTCCTAATGTATTTTTTTCTAAATATATATTTCGAAAGGTGAACCATAGCTGTTTTGACAATGAAATCATGCATATTTATAAGAGTTCTCCATGTGAAGTTTTATTTCATTGTTCTAGATTCTTAAAACAATTACCTTTGACTTGTTGCTCTCAACACGAATATGTTCGTATTTACAAACGAAAGTTCTTGCAAATGATTGAAAAATCGAAAATGTGCGAGCAAACGATACTAATAGTGTCTGATCAATAAGAAATGGATTGTGATACAATTAGGACACTCAAGAAGAAATCATTGAATTTTATTGTTTTGCTAAAATATTCACTGCCAATATTCGATGATGAGATGTCTAGCTTGAAATTCTTCAAGTTTTGTATTAGAAAATGAAATAACTATCTACTACTCCTGATGTATTCGTTTTGAAAAAAATCTTGCTAATCATTTGGTCTTTTGTTGAAATATTCAACAACTACAATAGATCTATTCATTGAATAAGAACTGATTCAAACAACAACCAGTAGAAGTCAAATTCGTGATATTTATGTGCTGTTTTATTGGTCTCCCCTCAAATATATATATATGTATATATACAATTTCGTTTTGCCTATTACAGTGTTGGAGAAGAAAAGAAAAAAAATTGTATGATATTCGAAAAAAGTACTTAAGTATATACGAACAAAATTTATTTGAACACATTTTTAATATTGCATAGTTCTCGTAAAAGATGAAGAAGAATCACACGCAACATTTACATCACGATATTCTATTATATACATATATATATATATATATGTTTCAATTTCAAATTTCAGGAAGAAAACATATAACTTCTTGATTTTATTCTGCAGAGTTCATTATTGTTGTAAATATTTAACAGATGTACGTACGTATATGTTGAAATACACTATTCCAAATATTCAAATACATTTATCGATACCATGATATTAGAGTAAAAAAAAAAACTTAGACACATACAAGTAAAAAGGAAGAATTTATAAAAGTGTGCCACTGATGTATAAGCGAATTTTTTAAGAAAATCAAACGAATAAAAATACAAAAAAATTTCTCTTTCATTCATTTCACTGTGAAGAACAAAGGAAAACAAAAGATGGAAAAACACGAATCATTATAAGTTTTCATCGCGTCTTAATTTTAAGCAAGCAAGAACAACTTGACATTGATACATTGAACCTTGTAATTCTGATGACATCTGATCAATATCTGTTTGCATTGTCGATCCATTATTATTATTTGCAATAGCATTTAAACGTGGATTACTACCTGAATTACACGTCGTTGTGATTAGTCTTGATGGTCTCATTAATGTTGGTCCAAAAACAACAGCTAAATTATCTAAATGCATCATGTTTCTACTCGAATATTGACTAATTCGTATTAAATGATCAAATAAATAAAATAAAATCTGTCGATTTATAGAATTTAATGATTCGAATGTATTTACTAATGTAACACGTTGATTATCAATATCAGTTAATTGTATAGCATATAAAAATTGTTGATATAATTCACTGCTAAATAATGGTTCAGGTAGTTCACGAAAGAATAACTTAAGTAAATTAGCTGCAACATGAACATTCTTATCAGCGAGAATTCCTTCGGCACGACGAGCATTTCGATCGAATTCACTACGAAGTTTTTGTAAATCCGATGCAACACAACAAACACGATAGATGCCTGTTTCATTCAAACCATCACGTTCAACGAGTTCAATACATTTAACAATGATACGTGGAATGCCATTGATACTAAAAACAAATATTGAATATTTAGATCGTATTCGCAAGTGAACGATAGAAAAGCATACTGTCCATTTGGAGCACTAATTAATTTTTCAATACTCTTGCCAAATATTGCAAGACTTCGTTTTGATGTTTGACGTTTGAATGTTCCTTCACGTTCGGAATGTTGTACTGAAATTTCTAATTTCAAATCTCCCAGTTGAGATTCAAGAAATGAAACTTTATTTGGACTCTCATTACATTCACGTAATGCAGTTTCAATCTAAATTCGAAGAATTAATTTTCTATTAATATTTAATACTAAAATTTTAGATTATGTTTTCTCACTTACATCTCGATGAAATTTACCAATACAGATTTCTCGTAGTGAATTACCACGATTATCATTCGCAGATGAATCAATACGATAGATAAGGAAACGTAAGGCAAGTGAATATTCAAGTTCAATATGAAATACCTAAATTAAAGAATCATGTGAATAGTTTCATGGATTGGAAACTATATTTCAATCAAAATTCAAAATCTATCAAGAATAAGAATTCAAAATAAAAATCCAGTGAGACGAACGAACTTGCATGATTTTGGTTCTCATGAAGGAAAAATTATTTGATAATGTTTTACTCGCCTTGTAATTTGTGCCTTAATTCACTTGATATCATTGAATCATTTTATATCCGTATCGTTTATTTTCACGTAAGCCTCATAAAATAGACCGAATAGTGCTGATCTCATCAATGAGCTATTGCTACAAAACTTCTATTTCTGAGAATTACGATGATTGCAAGTAAGAGTACCGCAAGCTGATTTCTGACTGTGTCTACGACTAATGACATGAAACTATGCATTAAATGTATTAAATCTTCAGAAGCAAATATTTGTTATTGATAGAAATTTTTCGTGTATTGTAAGATTTTTAGTGAAGGATTATAGAAAAGATTTTAGCTCGATCTGATAAAAGTCAATCTTTCATCACTCTTGTGTGTATACTTATTGTATATCATTAATCAAACATGAACGTACAGAACGTTATCTATATCCATTCATATTTTTGCTTTACATGCGATGATTTTAAATACCTCTTCTTTGAATTCGACGAATTCAGGCTTATTCATAAGTTGCACTTTTGTTTTAGCATGTTGATTAAACGTATTGTAAGAATCAATTTCAACAGCAACATAAAATCGATAATTTTTTTCCATTTGTTGTTGTACTGATGACATCGTTGGTAATGTTGGATATTGTCTTGTTGGATTATACAAAGCAGAACCTTGTATACTACGTATTGTAATACATAATGTGCCTGAATATGTTTTACTCGGTGATATGAGTGGAGTACTTGGTACTGATTCATTTGCATTAGATTCATGTAAATTTGGTTTAATCAAATCCAGACGTTTCTGAATGATTGGATCATTTAAACGTTGTTGAGGGTTGATGTCCATTAGTACAGCTGAACTACGATGAATAATATCTTGTTTCGTTCTATCAATTAAATCCACCCAATCTTGTAGTTGATAGGCAGATGAAAAAAGTATAGTTGATGATAAAGATGTACAAGCATTTGTAAGAATGAGTTGAAGTTTTGATTGTGCTAAATTTAATTCACTCTCTTGTTTACGAATACTTTTTGACAAACGAGATGTCAACACATTCTAACAGATTGCATGTATAAATTCAATTTTTCATGGATTTTTAGTTGTTAAATAAAATTAGTTAACTTACATTATTTTTCGGAGTTTTTTCTAATTCTTTGTAAACAGATTTCAGATTTGTTTTCAATCCGTCTAAATGTAATGTATGAAAATATGAATAAGACGTGATAATTATTTTTAAAACCTACCACCGGTATCAGTTTTATCATCGGGAAAATTTTGTGAAGTAGTCCATTGCAAATCAAGCATAGGAATAAATGACACAAGAACATATTTTGGACTACGAAGAAATGAAAATTATTTCATGAAATATCTATCTTCAATCATTTGAAGGAAATCTTTCAATAAGACATATCTACAGATATCGAAATATCTCTTCAGTGAGGCCATCTTTATTTCAAGACTCATATAGTATTTACAATGATTGAACTTATTGGATCATTGTTTACTTATCTAATGTAAAAATAAACTTTCGTTTTAAAATGCTTTCTATCATATGCAGAATTTCGTTTTTTTCAGGCGTAAGTCAATGTCAAGATTAAAATTTCTTTTTACATCCATACGAGAAAGGTTTTTAGTATTTGAAAATGAAGATTACAGTTCAAAACTATTTAATTTTGAGAATATTTTCTTTTACATTTGAATTTAAATTAGGAGAGAAAATAGATAAGAAGGTTTTGAATATTTATTGAAAATCACATATCTGAATTCTCCTTGCTATTCAATTGGAACCAAATGATATTTGAAGTCAATATATTTTATATTCATAAAAGAAAATCATTCGTGTTGTTACTCCAATGACAACTGATATTTCGTTTATATAATTTGTCAAATTTACCTTGCAAGTAGCTTAGGCTTTAGTATGCAACAAACAATAGCATCAGGATATAGAATAAGTCGACAACGATCACGATTTCCTCGGGAGTTCATTGTAGCAACATCTTCAGCTTTTAAAATCACCTTATTGATATTTTCATCTTGTCGACTCTGAAAAAACAATGACAAATTATTCAATACAATTCTCATGTTTCAATATTTAATTCAAATACATACACCAAAAATTTTACATCTCTCACTGTAAAATTTTAAGTGCCTTTTAACATCTTCATCACTAGACTCGAGTGATTGTACTGTTTGAGATAAATCCTAAAATACAATAAGCGAATCCAATCTATTATAGAAAATGTCGAAAGAAAATTTACTTGAACTTGAGAAACAATTTGAAGAAATTGTTTTGGAGGAATTGAAAGAAGATCTAATATGTAAAAACAAACACACAAACATATATGTATATATGTAGTGGCTTAAATAGATGAGCCAATTATTTTAAGTTTTGATTTAATGGGAGATAGAGTTGCGCAAGTTAAAAGCTTTCAGTTGGCCCAAAAACCTGTTTTCTTATATATGAATGTTGTTATCCTTCGCAGGAAAGCCAAGAAAACTAACGTTCGAATATCGACATGAAACTTAACAACAAAAAGAAATCTATCTTCTAGATAATTCAGACTTCTAATCTTCGGAAATATGAATAAACAATCGAGCTGTTCAGTATAAGCGACACATAAAAAGCAAACTACGATTCTATCCTTGTCGTATCTTAGTATGAAAGTAACTAAAGCATTTTAGAAGTCTATCAATCAATTATTTGCATCATGATGTACTCTATAGGCTAGACGTTTTCAAGCCCGAATTCGAAGCTCATTTCTTCATGTCTTTGTATTGGAGACAATCATTTTGATACTAAACAATAATTATGACTCCATTTCGAAATACAATAAGCTTTTCAGCGCATACAAGATGTACGTTGTTCGAATCGACAAGTGACTTAACCCGCCGGAACTTTTTTTCATAAGAAAGAAAAATTTGTTTTTCTATTTCAAAGATACAAACCTTCACTTGACAATCCGTTCGTGTTTGTTCGTTTTTCAAGTGCTTTACGGATCGAAGCTAAATTATATTTTATGTAATCATTGTACGTTGGAAGTGTTTCCGTCTATAAATATGACAAAAATATAGATTCATGAAAATTTATTTGAACTAACAGTCAACAAATATTATACTAGTGTTTCAACAGCATGTGTTAAATATTGCGTTAGAATAGCTGGCTGACGAGCATTAACGTGTAAATCTTCGATTTCTTCATGAACTTTTTTATGTTGTTCAGCCAATTTGTAAATTATGGATTGAAAATTACTTGGAATTGATGCTAGATTGATCTAAAGACATTACAAAAAAATTAGAAAAACAAGGAGTATTCATGATATTCGATATATTTACTTGTTCGATCATTTTTCTCAATTCATCACAATAGGACTGTTCTTTTTTCGACCATTCGAGAACAATACTCCAAAGAATTTGTTGTTGTCTTAACTGAATAGAGAAAACGATTGAAATCCTATTTTATTTTATTTTTTTCATTTTCTCTATTAGAGATCAATATTTACATTCATTTGACCTTTTCGATCTTCATCTTCTTGTATTGAATCCTTATTTGTCGATGGTTCATCCTCTGCAGATGATGAATCATCAAACTCACTATCACTTTCTTCATTAGATGCAACAGCTGTTGGACAAGTCATTTGTAGTTGATGATCGCTTAAAGTTTCATGAATATTATTATAATCATTTGGTTTATCACTATGTCCTGTTGATGATATTGTGTTGACACCACCTACAATAATATGTACATTAAATATAAATGTATTTTACTAGGTATAAAAGTATCACATAGCAACAGAAATAACAATCAGTCTTTTTTTTTTGTTTTTAAAGAAGATTATCAATTCAAATTCGATTGAAACGTGCATTCATATGTATGTAAAAAGAAAACGAAGCATTATCTCTAAGTGTACTTATTCGATTCCATAAAAAGTCCGTTAGAAATCACTATTATTACCGGACCAATTACATCGAACTTCATGTACTTTGAGTTCAATCTCGTTCGATTATTAAAATGATAACTTTATCGCTTTTTTACTATAAGTTCATGCGTGCGTATGTATATAGTTCAATGTTTAAGGTTCATTATTTCTGACTAACGTTGAACTACTAAAAAAGAAAAGAACTAGAAGATATGAGAAATAAAAAGAGAAAGAGATGTGACAGTAATACGATCATCAACTCGTTCCCTTTCATTTTTTCATTATAGATGACTAGATTCATACTAATACTGGAAAAGAAAAAATGACCTTGACTTTACGAAAAAAAAAAATAAGAATGTTCATTTACAGATTATCGTCGATTGATATGATCAAGTTGTTTTTATTGAATGCGAAAAAGACACGGAAACAAAAGCATCAATTCTAACGTTGACATATACGCAAATGATGGATTCTTCGGTTGTTCACGATTAGACATTGTCCATTTGCATCGAAACAATGAACACAGATGAGAAAAAAAGAAAGATTTTTTTGTTCAAGCGTCATCTGTTCACATCCGTTATATTAAAGAGCAAGGTCAATCTATTTTGTAGATAGCTTTCCATGATTGATGAGGTTCAGTATACCTGGTATTCTAATGGTAAGACACGCAGAACACAGAATTTTCAAAGATTCTTAAATTTATGATTTGCGAGAAAATGAAAAAATGAAGAGATCAAACTTTGACAAACTAAATACTAGAAAAGAGCACTAGCACAAAAGTAATATGTTTCATTAAATGATCGAAGTGTCGGAAGTTAATATAGTTTAGATGAGAACCAAAAGAAAATCAACTTCGTTCTTACTCAATTGATATCAGGAACCAGATTAGAATAGTAAATGGTAATAATCGAAAGAAAACTTACTATCGTTTTGATGACTATGATTATGTATGCCGGTTGTTGTATCGAAATCATTTATATTATCACTATTATCTTCATCTTCATCATCGAAACTTTCATTGCCATAGTCCAGCTCATTACGACCATCTCCATGAATAACATCATCATCATCATCATCATCATCAAGTTTTGACGATGTATCAGAAGCTTTTTCCCTGACTGTTGTATACATTGAATCATTTGTAATCTTCTCAGATTCTGTATTTGTGGAATGTTCATATAATGGGAAATCTGTTTCCTGTAATTTATTTGAAACGATTGCAGAACGTGATGGTTCTTTGATATAATCTTTATCTTTTCGAGGATGAATGCTAATCAATTGAACGGTATCATTATCGGAATGTGCATAAGATTCTGTCGAGGATAACCCCGATCCATGATGAACTTGTATTGGTGAATTTTGACGAGTAGGATGAAAAGTAGATGATGACGAGGATGACGACAATATAGTTGGTGATGCTATCAAATGAACTGTTCTTATTGGTGGTAAAGATTTGGGGACATCAGAAATAGTTGGAGTCATTGATTTATTGATTTCGTTTGCATTTCGTTGTGCTTGACGACCAAATAATGAAAGACCTTTCGACACGGACGATGATTGTTCACTAGGTGGAGCTGCCATTTGGTCTAGAAAGAAGAAAAATAAATATGCGACATATTGCTTGAGTTCTTGTTTCTTCTATGACGAAGTTTATTAACTGTTAGATCCTTTATTTTCTTTTTGCTTCGGTTATATTGACTTATGTATGTCATATATATATATATATATATATATATATATGCATGAAAAAAATGCATACGAGCGTGTATATGCATCTGATTTGTTTTCTTAAAAGCAAGAATAAATAGGAGGAATAAAATTATGTATTCGCAATTTATTTCTATTGAAATAAATTCATAAGTATAATCGAATGAAAACTAAAGAGAAACGATTAGCAATAATAAAAGGAGAAACAGTTACAAGGAAGAAAATGTTGATGATGATGAATACGCAAAAAGAAAGAATCAAAGGTAAGTGTTCGTTGTTAATGGATGTATACCAGGCGACGTGACGTGATGTGTTGCCTCGTCTTTTTACATAAGTAAAAAAAACAACGTAGAAAGAAAAGGAAAAAGAACCTTCCCAGTGAATAATCAGATTTTTTCATTTCTTTATATAGTTTAGCGATAGGAAAAAAATACGATTCAATGAATACTTACAATTGGCTTTGATCCTTTGTTTATAATGATACATTTTCGTTTTTTTCTATAAGATTTGACTGCGATTAAATGACTGATTGAATACTCAGATCATTGATCATCACCATCTCGATTTGTCTTTGATCAAGCACAAAAACGGTAAGGTATATATGTACTTGTAGATGACTTAGTGAACACAACAGAAAAAGTAAGATGCAAGAGAAAGAAGGAAAAAAACGCACATTGGTGATTGTTCCCGTTTGGTCTTCTCTTCTGCCTCTCCTATTCTCTTTCTTTGTGCTATCGTACACACGCCCATAAGCGGATCATGTTCGTTTGTTCATTCATTCTGCATATCATATTGTTGTTTTATATGCATAAATGTGTGTATTTATATGAAGGTACGGTTGTATAACCGTAGCAGCGTCATCGTCACGATCACTTTTCTTTCAATGTTCAATTGAAATGTCAGACAGTGCCAAAAAAATAAACGTACGGCTCAACACACGCAAAAATAAAATCACGATAAGGAGAGAAAAAGATCAGACGTCGGGCAGATTATTTATTGTCGAAGAAATAGTAGTGATCGATCATGTCAAACGGAAAGGCGCAAAAGATTAGGTTCAATAGTAGTCGTGTTGTATGTAATCACTTCAACACTGCGTACGAAGATAATAATAAAAAAAGAAAAAAAAGCCCTACGAACGAGAGTCGTTAAAATTTTTCGATAGAAGAAAAGACAAAAAAGAACGTATCTACATAGGGATTAGATATAACACAGCTGTCTAATACTTTGACGTCCGTAAACATTTCAAAAACTCAGAAGTATCAATTAATTTTTACTCCAACTAACTACTTTTAGTGATCGTAAAGAATAATTAGAAAGACTCGTATGAATAATCGAAAAACAAAAACTACGAGAAAAGAAAAATATCGTTAGAATAAAATGATGCTAACCGTAGTGTTATGTGTTCTGTTTGTCTACATCTTTATTTTTACTTAGCTACTACTATGTGTGTATGACTCATCGTAAGATACTCATCTGAATCATTCTTTTACTTCGATTTTTATAGTTCTTTTCACTCATTCGTTTACTTCTCTCAAATGAACAATAGTTAACGTAACTGGATAGAGGGAATGGCATAGAAATTTGACAAAATATGGTATATTGAATAATGACTATAAAACTGAAACGAACTTTCAATCGACATCATATACATTTATTATTTACTTTGTTACAATGTTGGTGCCTGTTTTTTCTCTACAATTAAAGCATAAAGTATTCGCACGAACGTTTTCAGTTGGAAAATTCAATGGTAAACAAGCGTGTCTTGTTGGTGCTACTGTAGGAAATAAAGTATACGAATTATTATTGTTCGGATATTAGAACCGAAAACATTCGAATCATTTTCCATAGGTTTTTATTCACTCACCACGTGATACCAATCCTCATGCTCAACAGTTGGAAGGAAACGTTTCTCTACTTAATATAAATCAAGTAGTGACGAGTTTAGCATGTGGACAACTCGATGAACAATCCGGAAAAGATGTACTAGTTGTTGGAACAAGTACAAATATAAATGCTTATGATATAGATAAAAATGTTGATTACTTTTTTCATGAAGTTTGTTTTCGAACTCTTCATTTTTGTTTTTGCGAATACTATTCTACTCAGTAGACTCAAGATGGAGCACATGCGATTACAATTGGTAAATGGGGTGAAATAACTGAACCATTAGCTATTGTAGGTGGTAATTGTTCTATACATGGTTTCAATAAAAAGAGCGAAGATATTCTATGGACTGTAACAGGTGATAATGTTTCATCACTTGCCTTATTAGATTTCAATGCTGATGGTTATAACGAAGTAGAACAAATCTATTTTTGCTTTTCAACTGCGTTTTTTCCATTGATCAATTGTCTTTCTCTAGCTAGTTGTTGGCTCAGAAGATTATAATATTCGTGTGTTTCGTGAAGATCAAATGATAGCTGATATGCAAGAATCAGATGTTGTTGTTTCAATATGTCCATTAAATAATGGAAGATTTGGATACGCACTATCGAATGGAACTATCGGTGCATACGAACGATCGAATAGACAATGGCGTATTAAATCAAGAAACATTGCTATTGTTCAACAAACTTTTGATGTTGACGGTGATGGTGTCGAAGAATTAGTCACTGGTTGGAGTAACGGAAAAGTAAATTAGAAAAATTTTTATTTAAAAAAGAAATATATGTATATATATTTTTTTTTTTATTAGTTTGATATACGAAATGATCGTACGAGTGAAACAATTTTCAAAGATAATCTTAATTCATCGATTGTTGGAATCGTTAAAGTAAAATAATAGATGAGATGTAATTTATGGTATCGAAATCTATCTAGGCTGATTATCGAGTACCAGGAGAGAATCTATTGATATGCTGTACAAATGAAGGTGATGTTCGTGGTTTTAAATTTTCAGCACAAGATGAAAATTTAGCTGCTGTCAATGTATATAAGAATCGTCAAGAAGAAATTCGAGATCTTTATCAAAAGAAACAAGTATGCAGCATTGATTATGGATAAATAAATCAGAATTTTTAGCATAGGTACTAATGCTTGAACTTGAACATATTGAAGAAAGTGTTAAGAATAATCAAAGTACACAGAATGTTTCGGCACCAGTTGGAATTGCAGATGATATTCTTGTAAGAGAAATAGCAAGAATGAAAAATGCATGTATGAATTAGTAACTATGAATAATATTTATAATTTAATAGGTTAGTACTGAAATTCAAACGGTGATGACTGTAGAAAAAAGTAGACATGATTTTCCTGTAGGTGACAAATTTCTTTCTTATTTATTTTAATTCGAAATATGAATGAATTTTGCATGTGTATGTTTAGGGACATATTGCGATTAAAATGAAAACATCAAATCGTACGAACGATCATAAATACTTTTTATGTTCTTGTTTGGATTTTATTAAAATTCTCTATTTCAGAATCGCATATACGTGCAGTAATTATATTTGCTGAAGGTTTATTTACAGGAGAATCATTTGTTGTGTATGTTATGAGTTTGATACATATATATGTACATATATCTATCTATCTATCTATCTATAATTAATCAATGTTTACTTAAGTCATCCGGCTAAAAACGAAGTTCAAGATAATATAACAATACCTTTAATTGTACCGCGAGATGCTACGATTGATTTACATTTTCAAATTTTGATCGGACAAAGAACAAGGTATACATTTCAAAATAATGATTCTTTCTAATATAAAGATTATTTCGTTGTTACCATAGTACACTTTTTCATGTATTTGATTTGATTCGTCCTATACCGGTTTTTTCGATGTATATGATGGTTGAAAATTCTTCTGATGGAGAACCAAAAGGTTTTGTTAAATTTTCTGTAAATGAACGTATTTCACGAGTGAGCTAGTAGTTATTAGTTAGAATTCTGTTATCTTAACATATTTTTCTTTTGAACAAAAACAAAAACAAAAGATTCTTGTTTGGATCAATCATCATTTTCTTCTCGCTGAAGAATATTTACCAAGTACAGCTAGTAGTTTGTATGTTACATTCTTGTGTGTACGAACAGATTCAAAACTAATTATTAGAATGCAAAATACTGGTGATGTGAGTAGAATTTCTTTTGCCAATAATCAATACATAATTCAATGCTCTTCATCACAATTAAAAGGTTAAAATTCAAACTGATGATATGGAATTAGCTGGATTCATAATTCAATCAATAGGAAAGTTTTTAAAAATTGAAAATTTACATACAACCTGTGATTTTCAGAATGAATTCGAAATATTAGAACAAGTTTTTTATCAAGTATAGTTATTTCATAGATAGAAACCGATGATATGAGAATGTAAATTATATAGATTGAAGAATATCAAACCGCTCGTCAACGAATTTCATCTGATATGGCTGAACATGCAAGCATTGTACGAAATTTTTTAATACGTGCTGAAGATGCTCGTTTAATTGGAGATATGTAAGTTTATTAAATTAATAATACTTCAATAAACAAGTTAAACATTGAGAATTGTATGTTAGAATTTCATCAATTAGTAACAGTTTCTTTTGAATGTACGAAAAAATAAGAAGCATTCGACATTTCATTCGATCAAAGGTAACTACGAAACATAATGGATAGAAGAGTTGCTGTAAGCCAAATGGCACACTATGTAAAGTAATATTTTATAGGAGAACAAAAAACAGAATCAATTGTCATGTTTGAAAGTGAAAAAGCCTGTTGACCTAGATTGTCCAAATCACATGCAAAAGTTGAACAATTAAGTAGCATGTTGGTTTTGTCTTCTATGTCGTGCAAGAACATGAAAGAATTTTCAATGTTTGAGTTTGTGCAATTGAAATTGAACACAATGTTCATCTGAAGAAGCATACGGCAACACAGTACTACACCTAGATAATCTCGTTTATTGAAATGAATTCATCAATTTGAATTCTTTTCGTTGTTTTGTTCTTTCTTCTTCTTAGAATTGCATTTTTTAACATATCAAAAAAATATTTCTGTAAACGAGACTTCCATCAGTTGGATATGGGGTCCTTGAGAAATTATTTCACTTAATATGAAGATATAATTCGTGTTAATTATACTCATAAAACATCGAACAGAAGACATTTGATATGAGAGACGAAGAGTTTTACTTTCGTGATAGTCAATTACTTATAGTAGAATATGATTTTATTCTCAATGATTTGCCAACTCATTATGTTTCATTGTTATATTGGATTGAGTCAAAAGTAGAATCATTTTGTTCTTTTTCTAAATTTTAAATCTGATATAGTGAAAAGGCACACAGTTTAGAATCGATTCATTCATCATCTATGGGCTTAATGATGTTTTGATCAATTTTCCACTATAAGGCATAAGAATTCTATTTTAATAATTTAGGCAAATCATGAAACAGCATTACATAGATTTATTAGGTTTGAATCGCGATTTAATTAATGGTTATCATATTCGATGTACGAATCATGATGAATTGATGAAAAATCTACGATTTCTCAATCAAACGATACAAAAAGCGGGAAATTTAAGAAGTAAGTCGAAATATGTTAAGATTGAAATATTCATTAAAATGATTTTTGCTTCAAGTTGGAAAATATCAAACAAAAACAATAAATCAATGTCGTACAGCAATTAAAGGAAGTAATGTAAAATTATTAATTAAATCAATCAAGACTGGAACTGTTTGATACAATCTATTTGTTATTAACTCTCTGGTGAATTTCCTTTACTCAAAATACTCAGATAGAACTTGATTTTTTTATATACTTTTTTAAGTTTTAATAAAATAATTACAAAAGTATGATGCTTCATAGGAAAATCAAAGATTTACATAGCATTGTTTCTATTACATTCCTTATCCATAAGATATCATACGTCTACTGACAAACAAAAATATGCATGCTAACATCACAGTGAAAAAAAATGAAATTTAAAAAATCGAGTGTTTACTATGTTCTTGTAATAGTAACACATGGAAGATTATTTCTTTTTTGTTTTCTTAACAAACTACATCACTTCGCATCTAATGTAATGTTACATTTTAAGTATCGCAAACAATTTAAAATATGTGGCGTAGAGATGCCTGGTATAGTCGAAAAAATATTTACAAGAAGAAAAAAGATAGTTCAGCTACTAAAGAATGAAGAAAAAAAATGACCTTCGAAATCGATCATCTACTTTTTCTATTGCGTTGTTTTTATATTAAATGTAAGATATATATATATTTGAAGTGTTGAATTTCAGATTTTCTAAAACAATGTAATCGAATATTCATACTTAATCAGAAGAAAATATTGTTCCCTATGTTTTATATTTATTTGGTCTGACAACACCTACTGAAACTGACGTATTTTGATTTTGTTTCAAACTCAATTCTGCATCATGTGCAAAAATATTTACACATAAAAATCTTACATTTCATATATATATACTTTTTTTTTAGTAAATATTCGGTTAGAATAAACATCAAACTTTACTATAGCATCTATCCCACCTAGTTTTTCTTTGATATCAATAAAATGCTAGACAAAAGTATATGATTGATGAACTAATGTTTTGAGTGATGAAACTACGAAAGCGAAGAGATATTTTAGTGTAGACCCCAGTTTAATGATCCTTTCAAGATACTGCAATAGCAAATGAATTGTTTTAATTTTCGACAAATTATTAGACAATGTTCTATACTTTTTACACTTGTGTGATCAATCTATGAAGTTTACTAAAAATAAATTAAATACTGTCTCTTGTTATCTAAGCAATGAACAACTAGATGAAGTGAAAGAAAATATTCAAAACATACAAATATCAATTGTGAAGCACATGTTTTGTTTGTTTGAAGAATTTCATTCGTTTACGACTCATATATCTAATGGAACAAGTTTCATCTTCAAGTATAATCGTACAAAGGAAAACTACAAGAAGTAGATGATTACTAAAGCATGTGATTGATATCAATCGAAGATACATAAATTGATATCTAGATAAATAATGAATCCACTATAGAATGAGACCTACATGTATATTGTCATTGTGCGAGAGTTTCTTCCTGCTTTAGACATTCCATGGTTTGTCTAATTGAGTTTACGCTATCCTCGTATTAGCCTAAATTTTAATGTGAACTATGCACATAACTAAGCACGGTTTAACTAGGTCGCATGATCTTTTAAAGAATGTGAGGTACGATGTTTTAATTAAAAAGTATATTTCCGAGTACTACAAGTTGTTTAACTAATCATGAAAACAACAAATATCATAACGGTTAATGTGGTAGATTAAAATCTTGTTCGCTTTTCTGACGACTTCTAATTAATTTCTTTACACGACATTTCTTTCAGTGACGATCTGAAGTGTGTTTTGTTTCTTCAGCGATCTGTGAATGATACCATCTATTCCTTTCAGATCATGAACGACCATTAATACATAACGGAAGATTTCTGTCTAGAGTGTCTGCTGAAATTAAAGATTTGTACCTAAGTCGCACATGAATAAACTGTTCTAGATAGAAGAAAAACGAAATGCTCCTCATATTAATTTTCTTGGATAGACTTTACTATAAATGATGTTCACGAACGAATTTGATAACAGATCATTAAATTAAATAAAAACTGAGAAGAAAAATAAAAGAATAGAACAATGTTCTTTTCGTATGTTGTTACATATAAAAATATAATTGCACAATAAACTTTGTGCAAACTGATGGTAGATAAAATTTTCTATTCATTTATCTAATAGTAAAGAAGAGTAGTGTATTCATCCAGTTTTCTACTGTCATTCGAATAGTATCGTCATCTTATGTTTAACATATAACTTGTATTAGATTATTCATAGAAAAAAGTCTATACTTGAATTTTCTTATGACTACGTAGGTTTGCTTGTCATAAAATATCTTTGAACAAGTTACTTCTATGATTACTATTTGATGTGATAGAAGTATTGATATTATTTGTGTGTACGACTATCAGATTGTAATGTTTTATATTTATGATACGTTTTTGTTGAATTCAACTACCTTACAAGATAATGTAACTAGAAATACAATTTAATAACTAGAAACATCTTAACTTAGTCGTCTTCTCTCGTTTGATAAAAATATTATGAGATTCGAGCTTTTGTTTTCGTTGACGAGTTTTCTATTTGTCGAATGATTTCGGAAAAACATGTAACATAATCTAATCTTGAAAATCTTTGTTTTTAATAGAATAAATATCATTAAATATTCATCGTGTTTAATTTTGTTTTAAAATAATATAACATTTTTACGTCAAAATGATTTTTTTCACTTAGTTCTATTTACTTGTTTACATTCAATTCAACATCCTTTAACATGTCTAGAAGCATAATATTCAATACCGATGATGAGATGTTACTATCGAAAGTGAAAAATCATTTGAATTAATGTTAACTGTTGAAAAGTGAACAATTTGAGGTTACTCCTTTTAGTAATAATCGATTGTCTCACATCATAACTACAAAATCATAGAAATACCCTTTATCAAGATACACTTTCATCGTTCATAATTTAATTATTAACAAAAAAAGCGATATGTTATTCGATGATAATTTTGCTTGTACTAAACATGTTAAAAAATTAGTTCGTTAAACGAAATTTATATTTATTTTATATGAAAATTCAAATAAATACATATACACAGGAGTGTAGTTAACAACAATAGTTTGTATGCTTCGTAAGATTGAAAAACAAATTAGATTATGAGTGTATTTCATGATTTCAATAGACATAAGAAATAAAAAATGAAAGCAAAATATTTATTTTACTACGCATTATAAACTAAAATTAATAATTAACATTCATTGTTCAGTCAATCATCAAAAAAAATTATGTTTGCCTATTGTCAATATAAATACAAATATGGCGATCGAAAGCTTTTTCTTATGAAATAAATACAAAAAAAACATTATTTAGTTCTTTCATACTGTTTAATTTATGCAACTGTTTGAAAATGACTGCTTGAAATCAAATGTTCTAACCATCAACTTCGAATATTATTTTATTAACTAAATAAATACTTCAATAGGATCGAATTCACAATAGTATCAAAGTATTTTTATACGTACACAATATTGAATATTTTCTCTTTACATACAAATATGAAGTCTTAATACACGGCTAAGCATTCTTATTGTACGTTATTTTAATACATTGTTACGTGAGCATATATAATCTTTAAGCAAATTCCTATGATCTTAGTGATAAATAGTTGAATATTATTCATCGATTGTGAACATTTTCATATGTGATGACTTGAAGAGTATTTTTCAACAATGAAATACATCAATACGATGACAATATTAGAAGGTTTCTTTCGAGATGATATTAAAAGAAAGCATGGTCAAAATTAACTTACTAAAAATAGAACAATACTAAATTCGATTTCAATTCATTTTCATACGATAAAAAAGATTAGAAACTGTTGAAATCTATGTCATATGCAAATGACTTCTTTCTACAAATGATATTCCTTTCATTATTATCAAATAGTTGTTAACTATGCATATTCTCTGGAGTTGAAAACTATAGTATATTGTGCAGGGATGAATGTTTTAAAAGATCATAACACCTTTCTTCTCTCATGTGTATTCATATGATCGAAATTTCGAAATCGATTTTTTTTTCAATTAGAAATTTATTTTCTTTTAATTAAAAAGAAGAAAGCTCGTTCCTTTTTTGTCTAATCAAAAATTTTTCTTTAAATATAGAAACAAAAAACATCGGCATGGAGATCGGTTTGGTGATTTTGACAAATAGCTTATATTTTTTCTGATGAAATCAAGAGAAAAGAACGTAGTCGGGTTGACATTTGGTTGATTTTTTCTGCTTTCATTATAGACGAAGGTTTTCTTTTCATATTGTTCTGATCATTTTAATTCTGTTATCCAGGGCGTTATTTTTGATCTTATCAAATAGTTCGTTTGGTCCTTTTTTAACTATAAACAAACACATATCGATTATACGCGACGAATGATACGAGTTGAATACAAAAAGAAAAACGAATCTTAAATTAGATTGAGAACATTTTGAGTTAGAAATCAATTTGATTACGATGAAATCAAACTTGTTAATCAATTTTCACATGTTGTTAGAATAGTAAATCATCATCTTTTGTTGTTCTCTTATTTTTTCCTTCTTCTTTTGCTTCTCATATATATTCCGTTTCGGTAATGCAAGAAGAAAAAAAAAAGAAGAGAAATAGACGATCGACAACTATTGTTGTCGTTTGCACAGAAAAACTTACTTTCAATAACAAATAAAACAATACTCAATCGACACCTTGTTCCTTGACAACAAATAGACAATCAAAATGCAAACGAATAAAAAGTAAAAAAACAGAATAATAATTATATACAACTGAATGAGAAAACTATTTCGTTTTATTTTTATTGATACACTATCATTTTCAATCAAACAAACGTCAAATCTAATTTTTCAAATACTCAGTTGGCTTTATTTTGTTTGTTCAGTTGCAGCCCTGCATCTGCTAGATTGTATCAACATAATGAAATAATTTCATCTCGCTATACATCTACTATTCACTCTTCTTTCTTTCGCCTCTCCCTTACTTTTAATCTCATTCACTACTCTTTTACCTGAATGAAAAAAGAAAGTCTTCATCCCATTTACAGCACCGTAGAAACACACAGATTTTTTAGTGTCTGTTGTTGTTGTCGTCGTTATTGTTTGTTGATTTGTTATTGAGTATAGAGCAACGACGATGTGCACATTGAGATAGATGTAACTGCCTGTGAAGTGGTTGTCGTTATGCATAGAATATAGACAGTAGTTTAAGAAAGACAGGTAATGTTTAAGTGAAAAACAAAAAGGTTTCTTCAACTCTTATTCAATTTATGTTTAATGTTGTTCATGGTTAAATGTATTGAATTATGTATGTATCAGTTGGTTTCTGTTTTTCTTTTGTTTTAGAAAAAATTTCAAGATAACGTTATGACTGAGAACAGTGATACAACACAAGCATCTCAGTCGTTGACATTTGAAGTTTTAAATCATCTTGTAAATCATCCATCTGTTTCTGATATCGGTAAATAATTTTCTTTTCTTTTTTTTTATATAAACATTGTCTCAATTTTATTTTCTTCAGAAGAATCTCAAAAATTCGACACATTTCCAAATGCTACAACAACAAATACTATGACAAATTCAAGTAGAGCAGCAAGCGCAAAACATCCTGAAGATACTTATAATACAGAAATGGATAATACTGATGCATTAAAGTAAAAGAAAAAATATGAACATTTCAAAAGATTTTCACAGTTCTATAAATACAATTTGTTTTAAATTCTAGTTCATCTCCAGCAACTCAACAGATAGACAATCCTGAATTTACAACAGATAATGAAGTTCAGAGTGAAACTGATTTTGATGAAGAAATTCAGAAAAAGATGACTGATGTTATTGATAATATTCGATCAGGATCTGGCGATGTATCGAAAAATTCACGAAAGTCAGCAGCATCGAATCATGTAGAAGACCATCAGCATAATAATTCTATGCCAGAAAATATTGACCCATCAACACCAGTGGAGCAAACATCGAAAACTCTACCTGAAGAACCAACGAATGAATCGGCTGTAGTTGATCATCAGACAACGTATCAACAACGATTACCATCACCTGTTCAACAAGTTGAAAATTTATCTGGTGATGATGATCATCATGGAACACAAACAACACAGGTAGATACTACTGCTACACTTGTTAATCATTCCAGTGATCAAGACGAATTCGAACGAGACAATCCAAATCCAAAAGACGAGGATTCTCATAGTCTAAAAACAGAAAATGTTATCGATGATGAACGACCACCAAGTGCTGTGAAACAAAATGTACTTGATGAAACATCACGCTTTAGTACAACACCAAAATCATCACCTTCACGGGTACAATCAGCAACAAGTAAACAATCAACTCCTGCTGCACAACCGCCACCACCATCGCATGAAGTAAATTTCTTCGAATTTTTTTATATCAATAGATTTTCTTGTGAAATTTACTTTGTTTAGCCACAGATGAATGATGACGATAATCGTCAATTGATGAGTCCAACCAAATTACCATCCGATACTGGTGATGATACTGATCATGATAATCAAGAAGGAGTGACTATTGCACAGCATCCATTACGTGCGATGTCACCATCTAATCGTCCAGAGTCGCCGGCACCTAGTGATTCACTACAAGCACCAACTAGTTCTGAATCAGCACCATCATCTCATGCTGAACGAGTAGACTCACCTACACGTGTTAAAACTGATGATGATGATGATGAAAATCGTTCAACAATAAATCATGAGCGTACGATAAGTCCTACTTTAGATAATAATAAATCAATATCACCAGCCATATCAACTGACAATCAAGGAGAGGACGAAACACAAAAACTGAATTCCGACGCACCAACAACAGTTATTTCACCGGCGTCACGAAGAGAAAGTACAAATAAAACTGATCAACAGCAAACATCTCGACCAGCAAGTGCTATGAAAACAAATGTTGAATATGATTCATCCGAACCTTCACCAGATAGACCAAAGAGTAGTCTTCCAATAGATTTATTATCAACAGATGAACATTCAAAGCTCTTTAAAACAGGTGAACAACTTCAAATTCCAAGAGATGATCTTGAGAATGAACGAACAAATAGCCCACCACCATCGCCATCATCACAAACTCGTGTTGTTGAAAAAGAACAGACTCAATCTCGACCACCAAGTGAAATAAAACCGAATCACATGATTAGTGATGTAAAAGACCTTGATGAAGAAGTTTTACCGTCGGCTAGTCCAGTAGATAATGATATCAATCAACAGCAACCAGCTGACACAGATGAAAAATCATCTAGGTAAATCGAGAACTACTTGTTGCAAAGATCTATACTGAATGCCGATTGAAAATTTCAGCCGACATGGAAGCCAATCTATTGAACTAGAGGAACCGATTTCTTGCAGTCGTCCAACTAGTACTGCTCAGCAACAAAATGAAATCGACAGGTAAATATTACGTTTTCTGCTTAATATTTTCTTATCTTTCATCTAGTCATAGGGAGCATGAACCATCAAGTAGACGAACAAGTAATGTTGTTCAAGATTCAACGACGTAACGATATTTTTTTTTGTATAAATTATTCAACTACTAATTTTTATTTGATTCTTAGTCATGCAGACAACTCTTCAATTGAAGAAAAACCTGGCAGCCGACGTGAAAGTACTGAGATAGAACAAAACCCTTCGAGCCGAAAAGGAAGCACTACATCGGAACAACGGGTATCAAGTAAACGAACAAGTATAACTCAAGAACAACCACCTTCCAGTCGACGAGCAAGTGATATTGATGAACCACAATTATCCACCAAACGAGGAAGTACCGTTTCTGAACAAAAACCTCCTAGCAGAAAGCCCAGTACGACTTCAGAGCAACATACACCTGCTACACGTGAAAGTACTGCTCATGATCAAAAGCCTTCTAGCAGAAAATCAAGTCTCACTTCAGAAAACGGAACGCCTGCTACACGTGTAAGTACTGCTTATGATCAAAAGCCTTCTAGCCGAAAATCAAGTCTCACTTTGGAACACGAAACACCTGCTACACGTGAAAGTACTGCTCATGACCAGAAACCATCTAGTCGAAAGGCGAGTGTTACCTCACAACAAGAACAGCCTGCTACACGCGAAAGTACTGCTCATGACCAAAAACCATCCACTCGGAAAACAAGTTTCACTTCGGAGCATGAATCACCTGCCACACGTGAAAGTACTGCTCATGATCAAAAACCATCCACTCGGAAAACAAGTCTCACTTCAGAACACGAANTACCTGCTACACGTGAAAGTACTGCTCATGACCAAAAACCGTCTAGTCGAAAGACAAGTGTTACCTCGCAACACGAACTACCTGCTACACGTGAAAGTACTGCTCATGACCAAAAACCGTCTAGTCGAAAGACAAGTGTTACCTCGCAACACGAACTACCTGCTACACGTGAAAGTACTGCTCATGATCAAAAAATATCCAGCCGTAAAACAAGTGTTGCTTCCGACCATGAGACACCTGCTACACGCGAAAGTACTGCTCATGATCAAAAAATATCCAGCCGTAAAACAAGTGTTGCTTCCGACCACGAGACACCTGCTACACGCGAAAGTACTGCTCATGATCAAAAAGTATCCAGCCGGAAAACAAGTGTTGCTTCTGATCTTGAACCACCTGCTACACGTGAAAGTACTGCTCATGAGCAAAAGCTATCCAGCCGGAAAACAAGTGTTGCTTCTGATCTTGAACCACCTGCTACACGTGAAAGTACTGCTCATGATCAAAAAACTCCAAGTCGAAAAGCAAGCACTGCTTCAGAACATGAAGAACAGAGCAAACGAGGAAGTACAGTTTCTGAACAAAAGCTTCCTAGCCGAAAACCAAGTTCTACCTCAGAGCATGGCGTAACTGTCACAAGAGAAAGTACTGCTAATGAAAAGAAGGTTTCAAGCCGGAAACCCAGCACAACGTCGGAACACGAAGCAATCAGCAAACGGGGCAGTGCCGTTCACGAACCACATTTTTCTAGCCGCTGGGGTAGTGACAGTGACGAACAACATGGACCAATCAAACGAGAAAGTACTGCTCGTGAGCAAAAGTTTTCTAGTCGAAAATCCAGTACAACCTCAGAACACGAATTATCGAGCAAACGAGGAAGCACTGTTAGTGAATCTAAGGTTTCTAGCCGACGTCCAAGCGATAACGAAGCAGATAAAGGAATGAGCCGAAAGGGTAGCACAAGTTTCGATCAGCAAGGGCCAAGTAAACATGATGCTTCTTCCTCACAGCAGCTAACAAATCGTCAAACAGAATACGAGAATTTAGAGGAACAACCTTCAGATCTCGGACAAACTTTTGATGATCAGCATGAACGAAAATCATCCAGGTTCGAAAACTAAAACTTCATTTCATTCAATGTAATCATAAGAATAGCGAATTCTTTATCTCGTTGTTTCTAGCATCACAGCTAATCAAAAAACAAGCTCATCAGAACAACAAAATACAAAGTAAGTATTCAAATTAGTCATATATCGATGCACGTCTTTATTCTTGCTTTTTGATATCAGTCATCAAGAAGCACCATTAAGTCGTCGAGCAAGTCCATATGGTGATAATCAATCATCAAGGTACTATCTAAAGAAAAATAAATGATTCTGTCTTGACCAGAGCTATTTTGTTTTCTAGCCCACGTCGTTCTGGTCTTGTTAGTGTCTCATCACCACCGGGATCTAGCCGTCAATATAGTTCCAATAAACAAAATAATGCAATGACACCTGCCCATGCGAATAAAGGTAGCCACCCTTCATCGTCGCGTCGTGAAGCTCGATCATCAGACTCAGATTCTCCACGTCGAATATCAGGCCAACAGAAACAACAACATGCTCCATTAATTCTAAAAAGACAAAAATCTTCATCGACCGTTGAAGATAGTGATAAACGTCAATCATCCGTTCAACGACCTTCAGGTCAACATTCAAAGCGAAGCTCAAATTTAAACACAGATGAAACCACTCTAACACCAATCATCATGGAATCGCCAAAAGTTCGACAACAAAGTGAACATGTATTGTATTTAATAACATTTGTATTTCTAAAATAATGTGCTCATTTACATTTCTATTCTCATCGAATGCAGCACAAACAAAGAGTGGATTCTGATAATGAATACTCAACGAAATCAAGATTGCCTCCAGTTAATGGTTCGTATCAACAAAAACCATATCGCACAGAATCATTAAATAAACAGCAAAAACCGAGATCACATCGATCTGATTTGAATCAAGTATCATCATCCCATGCTTCTTCAGCAGCTGACGACGACCGAAAGCCACTTTGGATGAAACAAGTAGCTGTTCCATCGATTCATTTTACTGATGATGAAGCTCATTCATCACGTGAAGAGCAACCAAGACCACAATCGCCGAATACTGAACAAATAGCTGAACGTAATCAAGCACCAACAGCACCAACAGCACCAACAATAACTGTAAAAGCAACAACGAAAAAACGAACTGCTGCAGGTAATTAATACATATATATATATATATATATACATGTTTATTCATTTTCTCATTGCTTCTTCTTTCTTTTTAAGAAACGCAAAAACGAAAAGAATCACAACGTTTATCACGACGTAGTACAAGTGTTGATTCGTTGAACCATATTCGGATGGTCGATGATAATTCGCTTGATTCAACATCCGATAATAATACTGATGTCGAGCCAACTAGACGAAGACATATTAAACCAAAAAAGAAAGATGTTGAGACAAATACTGATCAAGTATATGATATTGAAGCAGAAATGCAAAAACGTAGTTATTTCGATGATAGAGGTAAACACTTATAGTTTTTCTTCCCCATTCAGCGGTTCATATTTCATAAATGTAGAAATAAAAAGAATGTTCCGATTTATTTTGCATTGAGAGACCATACTGATGCAGTTCAGAGTGGCGTTACCATTGAAACACTCCCAGTGGTTGGGTGCTGCCCAACCAGCAGTCTTTAAAAAAAGTGATTTTTGTGGAACAATAATAATGGCATCCAACTAAACATGTTGCGTCTAAATTGATGGGACACATTGCTAATCAAAACTACTTATCTCTTGCATTAAGGAGACGTCTGTTTCAACAGTAATGTCTCCCACAACCAAATTTCAAAAATGATTTTTTTTCCTTATGTATGGATATTACCAGTGATATAGACAAACACTTTTGTGATTTCTCATAAGAAAAAGACAGATTTCTTGCTAAATTTAACTTAATGATAAAGAGTTTAGATGTGGTTTCATTGAGCTCTTTCCTGACTTGTATTCTATAAGAAAAAGAAAATTCATACTTCTCTTCTACTATTGATGAGTTTCTACAAATAAAAGAATCACATGAAACAGTCTATTGTTCAATAGACGATGCTTCTGAATCTCGATCACCAACTTTATCATCAAGTTCAGTGGTAGCTGTTGAATCATCTTCCACTCCTTTAGAAACTAGATGTCTCTCAGAAGAATCACTATACTCTCACCTGAAGAAGACTATCCTAATGTCTTCATGATTTTTAAAGAATAGTTCATTAGAAAATTTTGAAATTTTCAGGATATATAAAACCCAATGAATAAATGAAAAACATGTCGCAGTATCAAAGTTCTTGAATATTTCCTGCTATCATGTAATAAGATGGCAAGGACGACAAATGGTCCTTTTTATCAGCACCAGTTTCTGTGTCGAAATACATCGGATTGAGCTGAAACGTTTCTTTGCAGATATCGCCAGCACTTTTGAGTCTCTTCCTGTTTGTTTCTCTCTGTTTCCTTCTACCCGAATACTTGACGTTATATATTCTGAGAAAGCTCAGAAGAACGAGAAAGATTTAACTATTTTCCCATAGAAAAAATTCTATTTTAACTTTAAAGTTAAATTTGAATTATTGAAACGTTTGTAATAAATAGAGAGCACCCAAAAGCATTTATAGGGCAGCGATACCAAGAATAAAAAAATGAAAATTTGGAACCTGGCAAGAGAACGGATCCTGTTAAATAACCTTTTGAAAATTTTTATAGTGACGCTCAACCGTTATCTATTGTCTGGTTACGCTCACTCGAAGTTAATCATTTTCCATTGGATTCTTCTCGAGTATTTCAGGCGAAATAATTATCAATAATTAGACGCTTATTTTTTATTTGGCGTTTGTATACACAATTTACATTTGCATTTCTTCTAAAATCACTTTTTAGACTATATAAATTCAAACTGAAGCATGTCACTGGATAATTTGACAATTCATGACTATCTAAGAAGTTCATTCTCTCTACTGAATCATTTTCTTGTTTAAACAATTAGCTATCACATAAGTACTTCATTTTACTCTTATGTTTAAACGAAATGAAAGTTCGATAAGTCGAATAATCACATTCTACTTCTACACATAGTCATTGAAATAAAAGCAACTAGTAGAAATCAAACATAGATATTCTATCATGCACTAGAGTTTGATGTTGGCATATTCTATGAGAATAAAAACAAAATTGATGAACAACGATATCGTTCCTTCGAGAATTCTCGAATTTATGATACAGCCAACCAAGATAGAGAATAGACGAGAAAGATTTTTTGCTGTTGCCGAACAAAGAAATATTCTTCGAACTAGCAACAATGTTCATTTTTGAAAACAATAGCAAGATTCTAAATAATATTACATATGATTGATGACAACATTACAGCTCGATCAATACTCTCATGTCTAGATATTAGTATTCAAATTCTTGTCGAAAATCCATCATTTCGTTTTGAAAGAATGTTAATTAAGAAGTATTTCGAAAGTATAATCTCATTGTTTCTCAACAACGAAATACTTCAATTCTGCACTAGTTTTCTATATAGAATAGAAACAATAGTACGATTGCGTAGATTAACCGTATAATAGAATTAAAAAATGAACTTTTAATCGATTCTCATTTACTGATACTAATCTTCCGTTCAACGTGCCCTAGAATCAACTCCTCAAAAACCATTAAAAGCAACACATTCAATATCGGATCCTTACAATTCAAAACGTCGACATGCACAACATAAAGAACCAATTGTAACAACACCTGATTCGATGTCCAATGGTGAAACACCTATGATACGACGTACAGTTAAAGTATCCAATGATCAAATACAAGACAAAGATCCTGTTAATGTTAACGTTACAGTCGTTGTTAAGAAATTTGCTGGTACAAATGATGATGGAACTGCACGTATAGTAACTGAAACTTTCGTTGAACCGAAACAGCAACAATATTTTGAACCTGTTCAACATGCACCAGCTACTGTCCCACCACCATCAGCCGCAGAAGTCAATGAAAAATCTGAAGAATTTATGGAACGCCCCAGAACAAGTGAACAACAATCGGCTCCATTATCGACATTGATTACGAACTCTAATGAACGTCAAATACAGTCGGATACAGAACAAATAATAACTGAAAAACAAAAAAAACATCGTCGTCCAAAACGTATATCACGTACATGTCAAACATACGAGTGTGTTTTTCGACGAATGGAACGTGAACAACATAATGATTTACGAACAACAAATGATACAGAAAAAAATATTCAAACATTTAAATCACAATTACGTCCAAGAAGAAAATCACCGAAGAAAAATTTTCCTCTTTACTTATCAGCTGATTCATTCAAGTAAGTTGATTTTGCAGTTTTATCTTCAGATGATCTACTTATCTTTTTTTTCTATACAATGAACATGTCTCTTGTAGAGTTGAAGAATTATTACCGAAACCGTTTCATCAACCACGACGAAACATTTCAAAATCATCGGCACTTGCTCGTAGCTTATCACCACAAGGCGGTAAATTATTAATTCTTCGTCCGACACTTCCATTTCATCATAGTGATGCTGTCAATGTTCAACGTGTATGTCTTCAATATGCCATTGACTTAATTCCGAATGACCATACACAAAATGGTGTAATGACGACTCATCGGAATAAAACCCATGTTCTTAAAAATCCAGAACAAACAAGCAGTTTACCTATGATAAGTGGATCGTTATCATCAGGACTGAATCTTCCAATAACCAAATCCAATGCAAAAGAAAAATCAGCTTCATATAAAAGTGAAGACTTTATGAATCAACGTAAAGCTGGTGGTGGTGTTTAATTTAACTAGATATTTCGAATGATTTTTGATTAGAGAAGTGTGCCTGTGATTTAGTTTCCTCTTCATTTATTTATTCTTAAATATTTTATTTTATTTTATTTTTTGGATTTACAGACAAATATTTAATAAAATTCTTTCAATGCATTCTGCGTTTTAAAGTATACAAGAATTTTTAATAGCTTTTATATCGTATCGATGATGCGAAGATGATTATTTTGTTTCGTTTGAAATGACAATACTCGGTGAGCGCCACAAAAAGAAAGGGCATCTAATGTTAATTGTGAAGATTCAATTATCTATGTTGAACATGCTAATTTATTTATATGCTTAGATGAAATGAGAAAAGAAATTATATAAAAACTAATAATTTATTTTCAATAAAAAGACCAAGTAAATGTTTGCATACACAATTTATTCATGTTTCGAGTAAAATGAAACATGCCCATTTGTTAATTTTTTCTCGTTTCTTGTGTATTGAATGTTTGAAGATTAATTCATCCTTTGATTTGAAGGATCTTTCTTTTTTCTTGTGGATGTTACAATCAGATCGAACACAGCCGCTGATTGATCGACTTTGTAAACATTAATTAAACGTTTTCGAAAGGTATGAACGTAAGTTTTATTCTATGAATATTGTCGAAAGATGAGAAAGATCTATGAATAGTATACAAATATTTAATTTCAAAGTTTTCAGTCTGTGTTCATAGAAGAGCCTGAAAAAATTAATTTTTCTGTCATTTCTTCCTACGCAGTCCATTGCATTCATAAAACAATAGACACTGACAAGATATTTGAGTTCAAGATAAAATTTCATAGTATTTTTCCTCCTTTTCATATTACAAGCATTCGTGATTATTTTATCACAAGTTTAGAATATTATATATCAATCCATAGATGAATGTTATTCATCGATGTAGCGTGATATTAGTGACGTTTACTAAAATCGAGGTGAAATTCGCTTGAATATGCATTTCAATAATCGTCTAGTTCAAACTATATAGACTTATAATTGTAGAGCACAGTCCGTCTTAGACAAGAATGTTACGAACAAAAACATTTTAAATATTAATAGAAGTAGACAAACTGTCAAAATTTATGGATATGCTCAGATTTTGAAAATCCATTAAGATATACCGACGACGGAAGAGCTGGAAAATTTATTTGTCAATCTTCCTAGACAGATTATGACAGAGATGAATCATGCCAATTATAATTTCTGCTAAAACTATGATATTAGTACTAACATGCCAATCATGTTTATGTTTAATGTCGACATTAGGTTTGAAAGAAAAGGCAATTTAAAAGTTGTTGTTACTTAGTTCCTTTCTTATGTCCTTATATTGAAAAGGAGAAGAAAATATACTATGATTTTAGTTTTACATATTTGGTTAGCTTCAATATGAACATCGCTAAATTTATGAAATAATAAATTAATTGTAACGCTGAAATTCCTCATTCCTAGTTTCCTTTGTATTCGAATCACTATAATATTCAATTGTAAAATACAAAATGAATAGAGTACACTTTCTTTCCCATATGTTTCTGCTCGAGCCAGTCGCCAGACGTTTGATGTCAAATCAAAAGAAAAATAAGAACGATATTCAAAAAACCAAAATGAATATTTAGATAAATACGCATTATGTTATTTATTTAATGAACTCTATTGTATTCCGACGGTAATTTTTATACTATTATAGGAAAAAAAATGTCGTCTTAACATTCATTTGTCGAATGTCTCCCCTAATCATTAGAATAAACATGTGTATTCTGTCATGTCACTAGTGTAACAATGTCGAAATCCGTTGGACAACAAGATGAACTCGAAAAGAAAAATTACGATAATCATTCAGATTTAGGTAGAACTATTTATCTTGGTTCAAATCATTAACGATTACATTAAATAAAGTAGTACGTAAAGCATCCTGTTTCGATTACAAACGAACGAGAAACAAAACACGTTCGACGTAAATACATTTGATCTATCACATTACCACGTTGCAAGAGAGTAAGTTAGTTCACTTACCTATAAAAATAGTGGTTAAATCTCAACTGCGGCAAGTTCATTTAATACATTTAAGTAAGTAGTAGATTTTAATTCTTCTTTTTTCTTTCTTGCTTTTGAATAATTTTAGCTGTTGTTAATAGCAATCTGCTTTATTCCTTCGATTAGAAACAATAGCTCGAATACTCATTCACTCTGATATTACTTTCTAAGAATGTCAACGATAAGTATCAATGATAATAGCGAGTTTCACATAAAATGAAATGGAGAAAAGAAGAAAAGTTAAGCAGTACACTGGGATCGAATGCTGTTGTCAAAGCACCGACATACGTCTTAGTTTGATATATTTCCTTTCTCTTTTCTTCTGACGTCATCGAACGACTTACTCAAAAGCGTTAGACTTAGGAGTATTACTTCTTCTTTTTGCCTGGTCGTTCCCTGCTTTTTCGAACCTATTCATTAGACGCAGATAAAAAAGAAGTATGCAAGATTTCCTTCAATAGTATCAGTTAGATGGACTGTTTATTTATCAATCTAGGTAATTCAATCATATTATCTTCTATGAAAAATTCATTACCATTAGAAAAATTCGCTTACTGAAATGTTCGTTTACGAAAATACACCATCATTTTTATTAAATTTCTTTACGAAAATAATTCTAAAGTGTTTTCCGTAAGAGTTACAATAGTAATCTTTCTATATATCAAAGAAGTTTTCGAATTACTCTTAAATCTGTACATCTTCTTTTTTTTCATTAAAAACAAGACAAGAAAAAGAGGGACGCCCGAGCAGGGGCTCGAACCCTGGACATTGTGGTTAAAAGCCACACGCTCTACCGACTGAGCTACCCGGGCTTACTACGAGTATTTATTTTTTCCTTGTGTTTCACTTGTTTTATAAATCCAGCCAAAGTAAAATTTTGATGTGTTATGACATACTATTTTTCTGAGAAACTACGCTAATTTTTCCTTCTCTGCTTAGTCTCATGACACATTGAAAAGAAATAATTATTTTATTCAAATATGTCTACAGCTGATCAAGGAAAGACTGTTTTATCGTATTAACGATCTGTCGGAGAAAAAATGAATGCGTGATATTATTTGTTATTTGTTAAGAACTACCAAGAGAATCACGATAAAAAAAAGTGTTAATCCCTCTGTATGTGTAGCTTTATGTATCGAAGATGTTAAATCATCGGAAAATACTAAAGAGATTTCTTAGATAATTGAAAGATCAACCGTTCGAAACGACGCATTCACAAGTGTTAGTTAGTATTTACATCAAGGTTAGATTTCACTTTGTTTCTTTCTTCATTCACTTATCATTAAAACGCAACAAATTTTCTTTTCATATTCAAAGAAGAGGACAAACGCTTCCGTTACCATGTATATGTATGTACACTTACTTCAGAAAAAATCTTCTAGTTATTCATTTTTTAACTGATTATTTATTTATACAAACACTCGACATCTCAATACTAGCAATATAAACAAATTAGTTTATCATTTCAATAAAACTCCAATGCCATTGAGATGCCCACCGAGCAAACATTATTTCTTCAGAGAGAAAATATAAAAAATATAATGATGACGATCGAAATAATACTAATTAGTTACACATACTAAATACCGACTCGTTCGCGACTCATACTTTATTTCATGAATACTATTATGTTCTCTATATTCCTACAAAGTGATACTAAGAATTAGAAGAAATTTTGTCTTTGTAAAGAAAAAAAGAACGCCCGAGCAGGGGCTCGAACCCTGGACATTGTGGTTAAAAGCCACACGCTCTACCGACTGAGCTACCCGGGCATACTCTTTCTTCCTGTATAACAATACTGAATCAGTTATGCAACAACTGTCGTAATGTAAAAGGAATTCGTATGTGAATATGATTTAAGTTGTGAAAAGAAAAAAAGGACGCCCGAGCAGGGGCTCGAACCCTGGACATTGTGGTTAAAAGCCACACGCTCTACCGACTGAGCTACCCGGGCTTGTTTGAGATGCATCAAACCCAGTTGTGTTTGAATAATAGAACTATTGTAACTCGAAAAATTTCCCATTTTTCAAGTACAGATAAGTTAGAACCCGAATTCAACTCAGCTCAAGAACGAATAGAGAGGTTGCCTAACTATATAAGCCTGAAAGATAGTTTAAAACGAATCGGTCTGACACTTACTATTTGAAAATCTTAGACTTACAAAGACACTCATAATGAATATTAACTGTTTTCACGCATGCCGCGAACATCGCCGTGATTTTCTAAAACAATCGACGCACCATTTTGATATGTCGTATTTATTTAAAATATTGGAGATTGTCTCAGGATTTACCTCGATATCGGAGAGGAGCTGATTTTCAAAAATTATCGATAAATAAGAGAAAAGAAATCCTCTTCAATATTCGACTTCCATTATCTATAATGATCTATCAATTCGTTCAGGAATACCTGGACGTTTATCAAACCGAGAGTCAAATACAATTCCTGTGAATAATAATAAACATAATTACGAAACTTCAACATAAACGGAAACTTTCACTTTAACACTCATGTCAATGCTGTGATATAAATGATATTACATAATTTAAAGAAATAATTATAATTATAGAACATCTTTTTCTCAAAAGCACCTGCTCGGGTCGATGATTACGAACTCCATCAACGGGCGTTTACGACCATAACGATGGCGTACACGACCGTCTTTCCCCGTACACATGGCTCAGTATTACGATCGTATTTCTCCGTGGCGTATACGAAGGTATAAAGTTGTTTCCGAACACAAACAATCTTATTAATAGATCGTATTTCACCGTACACGATCCAGAGAAATACGGTCGTAATAGTGAGCCATGTATTACATTGAATCATGAACAAACTACGATCGCGGCGGCCGTATTAAGATATATATGGTCTTTGATGATCTTGAAGATTCAATTTGGGTGGTTGTTTTAACTTTGTAAGGCTCCAAAGGACTTTATTACTTTCATGCTTATTGTTTGAAACGTTAATGTGAAATAATATGAGTGTCTAAACTTCTAATAAATATTTTGGTGAAATTAAATACATAATCAGCTATTCAATGTAATAAAAACAGATATGCAGCATAGATTCGCGAGTCAATCGAAAAAGCGAATTGTCACCGCCTCCCCATGTTGTCGAGTTTCTCATTGTTGCCTCGCGTCGCCTTCGCAGAATCTGACTTGTCAACTGCTGTACGTCGTCTACAGGTTATAAAAAAATAGTTATTTTGAGGCAATTTTTCAACCATCCATAACAATCACCATCTTTTTATACTACAAAATTAAATGAAGAATATTTAATAAATTTAAATAAGTTAAAAGAACAAAACTATTAATGAGAATCAAATAAATAAAGATGATTCATTTTTTCACTCAGTTTATAAAGAATGCTCTGAGAACTAGGGGTGAGAATTTATTGTTATTGTTAGTTATAACAATAACTATTTCTGTTATGTGTTACTAATAACAATAACTTTTTTTTTGTTATTGTTATTTATAACAATAACTTTTTTTGTTATTTGTTATAAATAACAGATCAATAACAATTAACACTTTTTTCTGAAG
>OENT01000931.1:0-52554 GCA_900239685.1 Rotaria macrura
ATTGGCGCAACTCGAACAACGTGAAAATCGTCAATGCAGACTCAATCTTACTGTGAGATTGAATTAAAACGATGGTTGAGGAAGCTTGAAAGAAAGCTTTAGAGCATTAGAAAATACGATGTCTTTTTTTGTCGGATTAAATCTTGAAACCTAGGAAATAAATTGATATGTCTAAGACAATAATTCTCGGAAAATTTGCTAAATGGTACATCATCGTCGATACTAAGGCAAGAAAAGATAAATAATGAGTAAGACGTAACGATATAATCGTATATTGAAACAAATCATGCATCTCCACTCATATCCTATAAATATGCACTATCGTGTACATATAGTTTTGTATTGACAAGTATTCAATGATAAGTATCTGTTAAAAACTTCTACTGGCCCAATTAACAATTTTCATCTGGATGCATAAATTACAAAAAATCTAATGTACGGAAATAATTTTGTAAACAATCCGGCGATACAATGTTGAGATATTATTGATTTCTTTGCGACGATTGACACCGTTTATAATACAGGAAACTTTCTGCTTTATGAGCATCGTTTAGATTCTGTATGAGATTTTTCCTTTTACAGTATCATCTCTAGGTATTAGGAGGACTATCACAAGCGTAGGATGAAGAACGGTTCGCTTGCACTCTTGTTGACCTCTCGACAATCCTGATACTAAATGAGATATACTGTACAGAAACCATGAATAGAATGATACTATAGTATGGGAAGATCTTGAATATTATTGTTAGTTCATACGAAGATACACTTGATGATGATTCAAAATGGTGAACAACTATCAGCTTTGTCGATATCTTTTCAGATTCCGCCAGTTCAATAAAAGAATCTATTTATGATTTTGTTAAAATCTGATGAGACGCGATGATTTTATTTGATATTTGAAATTGAACAACGCTAGAATAAAATACTAAAAACATTCAGTAGGAAATATTCATCGACTTCAATGGTGTTCGACTTATAGAGGTTTTACTGTAATTTTTAATCTAACTCTAGTGAACATAACTATGATGAAAAACGTACGTATATTCTAGTTATTACTATCGTTTGCTTTGATTGTCTTGCATAGTAGACAGTTTCTTTCTGAAAATACGAAACAATTTCCTTGGCATCATTTTCACAGAATGAAACATGACAATTCCTTTCATTCTTCCGTTTATTCATGTTTTCATCGTATAACATATATACGATGAAAGCGTATAGTCAGTATAGTTGTAAAACTATACGCACATTGGTAAAATGTAGGATTCGTATTTGTCAATCATACGCTAGAGATTATTACTTTTTTTTTCTGTTTCATCATTCTATGTCAACGAAAAATGTACGTTGACAACAATCATAAATATTCTCTTCTTCTACAAGTATGCACGATGAAATTTGTACTAGAGCATCGATCAGATTTATCTGTTAGTTAGAATACAATGCTTTGGTAATTTCCAACATTAGCTAATCTTCAATTACGATTTAACATCAAGATTATAATATGAACTATGCATAGTTCCTACTATGTCAAGTGATCAACAAAAACGAACCAATAGCGAAGAGTAAGTTCTCTACTACATAAGAATACGGAAATCACTGATTGAGTTGAACACTATAGATGTCAAATAATCAGACTTCGGTTAAAGTTGTACTTATTCGTTGAATATGTTAAGTTTTCAAGCGATACACATTCATCTTTCCCTGATATATTGCATGACAAGATCTAATACAATTGAGATAGTGAGGACATCTGTGATCACAACTGTGTTCGATGTATATTGGTAATTTAAACGTCTACAAGATATTATGTATTGATTTCAATTTCTAGTACATTATAATATTGATTTACTTGGTGAATGTAATTTATTTTACATTTCTGATATCTGAAAGGATTCCTTTTCGGAATATGAAGTCGTCTGATGCGAGTCATTCGATCTTAGACATATAATTATGTCTAACTATCGGTAAAGTATCACTAATACAGCAAAAAAAATACACAGGAATATCAATTATGTCTTCTATGAATTTAAAAGAAGTATTGATTTTCGATAAAGACATAGATACTAACGAGATAGAGGAAAGAATTTACATCCGAATCTCCATCTCAATCAGTTTCCAAGTATTTGACAAAACATTCTTATGTTGTTTTTTTTCTTCATCCCTTCGAATCAACTAAATGCACCGTGTGCGTATCTCGCATCGAAAAAAAAACAGAAAAGTAAAATACATGCTTGTGTGCTATGATTGCACGTAATTTTTGTGTAAATAATGCAGTTCTCTTTTTCCTTTTTTACCAGTAAAACGAAATTAAACGCATGTAGACTTCTTACTCTTCATTCACTATGCCGACGTCTAATGAATCGGATGTTGAGAATTTCGATCTCATCTGCCCCATTACGCTTGAACTTTTTCGTGATCCTGTGATTGCAGCAGATGGACATGTCTACGAACGTGAAGCCATCGAGAAATGGATTAAAGATAATGGTACGAGCCCTTTGACTCGTGAGCCACTAAACATTGATCAACTTCAGTCGGATGACATGTTACGATGTCTTGCTGATCGTAAACGAAATTCAACCGTTTTCTACAGTGTACTTGACAGTTCGGTTACTCTTCCTCCAACAAAACAAGTTTCGAAAACGTTTTCACGTTCAATTCGATCAGCACTTATGCCTACTGATTCAGTATTTCCTAGTCCAGTAACACGAACTCAACGGTCATCTATTCGACATTTTCTCTCCTTATATCGTCTACGCATATTTATCTGTATATGTCCAATCATTGCAGCAGTTCTGGCCAGTCTTATATTAATTTTTACCCTTTCCAAAGGTAAGTCACCACGGTCTCACACGTATATTTATCAAACAGCTGCTGTCAATAGTTCGAAATGACAAAAAAAAACATATGGATTCATCTACCACAAAAACTACTGACCAATAGCTAATAGCTGAGTCATTTATCTGATTTTATGATCAAATAAAATCGAGAAACAAAATTAAATTATTTTGATGGATAAATTCGAAATAAAATTAAGTCTAACTACGCATTAATTGATATTATTTTCCAGAATCTCACTTTTCCCACTAGAATTTTCACAATTCAAAAAGAAAACATTTTTTCTGCTGTAATTTTCGGAATTATTGAATACAAGAAAATCATATTTTGATATCATACACAATGATTACCGATAAAAACTGTAGTCGAGTATCCTTTATTTAATCTCTAGGGTGTCCCTAACTAGTATTAAGGAAGTTATTGTTTAAGCGACTTGTACGTATCTCACATATGGTAGTGCCCAATGATTTGCACCAACTTCTTTCTATTGCTAGTCGATTTTCCCTGAAAAATCCCTGAATCCTGAGACAATTTTCCAGACATTACACGATGAGTTTAGAGATTTCAAAAGGAATACCTTAAAATCTGCCCTAAAGTCCACTTGTTTACTTATTCACAATACGTTTTTGTACATTTTTTATGAGTCAAAATTCATTTTTCCAAAAACAAAATGTACCCCTTTCTAAAAGAATCTATCTAATCCTTTAAGTAGGCCTTGTCTCAACGGCTGAGTTTCATCGAGCCTATATCAACTCCCGTCCGTAACATGAGTCATCGATGAGAGGACTCAAGTAGAAGTCCCAATTATGCTAATCACTTACAGAAAAAGATTAATTTGAAAATAAATTATTATTTCTTTTGAACGAGATTTTCTTTTATACTGTCATAGGCGTGGAAAAAAAACGGTGAATGCATACCTGCACTCTCTCATAAATCCTCCGGGGGAGTCTCTATCAGGAACTCCCAGAGATTTTTTTTCTCTCTGCCATACGATCTAAAATGCGGGAAGTCCCGTGGGATTACTCAATAAGAGTGCCCATGGAGTCACTGAGGATTTAACATCTTTTCGACGAACCCCTAGGAATATGTTAAGTGACTCGAATAGGAAATGTATTCGATTTAAGATAGATTTTTATTACTATAATCTTGGGTCTCAATTATTCTCATGTATGAGAATCAACTGATTAAATTTCTCCTATTGCAAACTACTCCAGTTTGGACAATACACTTTTCTAGATTTAACTGTTAAGGTGTGATTTTCTATTGCTTTGGAATGTTAAGTACGTGTGAATAAAAATCTGAGACAGATGAGTCAACATTGATAACTGATTCTTTTATGTTCAATTAACAGTAACTAACTCGGATCATTCTACAATAACAACGTTTGGCGTACCTTCAGTTACAAACTCGATTTCATCTAGAGCTACAGTTATGACTTCATCTATACCAACAAGTTTGAATCCATTTACTGTTACAAATGTTTCGTACTCGGGTGCACTAACCAATAAAAGTCCAACGTTTCATCGTGAACAAATTTCTTGGCTATTTTTTTATTATCAATCAATTCAAGTAAGCGTCGCAACGACAGGAAATTATACATTTACGAGCAATAGCACAATGGATACTTATGGTTATTTGTATAAAGATAGCTTTTTAAGTTCAAATACATCCAAAAATTTACTCACACACGACGATGATAGTGGTGGCGATTACCAATTCCGAATAAAATATTTGCTGCAGCAGAACACCAAGTATATTTTAGTTGTTACAACGTTTGATCCCCGCGTGGTTGGAGCATTCACAATTATTAGTACGGGGCCAGCAGCTATTACTTATAGTGCCTAATTGGTATGCTCAGAATTCAGCTCGTTATCAAGCTTATGCTCTGTTCAATTTCATTGGAATGTTTTATTGAGGACCATATTCTAATGATTTGGTGAAAATATGAGACAATAACTATATTTTGATGATATGCATAATTTCGAATATGCTTTGAGCTATTGTACACTTTAAACATGTAGGGAAACTTAGATCTAAAAGCTGCAGAGACATGAATTGTCTTAGACAAAAGTAATTTCCATGTGAATGAAGATCGTAGAAAGACCGAATACAAATATTGTACCAATTCTGAAATCAAAAGTTTTGTTCTATTGTATTAGATGAAAAACAGTTTCTATGTCAGAACACAGGTAGGTACGTGCCGACAAAGAAGGATTTTCAAACAATAGATTTTTCAATGTAGTCAACATTTATATTTGAGAACGAGGGATGTTTTCATAAACGTATAAATGTAACTTTGTTCATTTCTTCTCTATCCATGTGAACCCCTCATCAAATGCACGCGTCGATATCATTTACTATTTGGTACTTCTTGAAATCAAAGTGATCCTGAGCATTAAACATATGTGATCAGGATCATACTTACACGTAATAATTATTTGATCTCGTTATAGCAACGCCTATTTGTACAAAGTTGATTTGATTGCATATCTATCGCAACAATATTACATTGAAATAGTTTGTATAAAAACATATTTTCATTGAGAGAATATATTTTTTTGATGACCCCTGTTTCGGTGGATAATTAAGCTATGAGTTAATGATCAGAAAAACATGGAGTTCATTGAAGTTCTTTCATGAAAATCGACTAGTAAATATTGAAATGTTTGTCATAGTATTTCGTTATGCAATATGTTCGAAAAAGATTCTCAACTTTACAAAATCAGTAGAATAAAAGCGCATGCATCTTGATTTAATATGAATGATATTACTAATCCTAGATAGATGTTTTGACAGTCGCATTCTCTCTTATGGTTGTCAAGTTTATTTTCAATTTCATTTGTCCCCAGGAAACACTTGATAGGGCTAAGAAAATATATTTATTTCAAATGATTTTTGTATTATATGTATTTTGGTTTTTATATTTTTTTTCTTACTTCATACTAGCACTGGTCTTGTTATCGTTTAATAAAAGTGACTTGTATGCGTATGATAACTTCCAAATATCTTATTTATTCGATAAGAATTATATACACTATATCATTAGAGAAATTTCATTTGAATCAATCATACACAAATGTATTTATATTCTAAGAACTATTCATTCGTTTTCATTTGTATCGATCAATCCAATTTTCGAATAGTTACATTTGAGAAAAATTGCTTTGAAATCTTTTCGAAATTTTCTAAATATGACGATATATGTATAGAAAGACATAGAACAATTCAAATAACTCAAAGGAAAAGAAATAATCAGAAGAAAATATTTCATTTTAATACGTTGTACACTTTTCATCATATTCATATAATTCGTAGCTGCCATATCGATAGTGATAGTTAGATCTAGAAGTGTTATTATTAAATTTAAGATAACTTCTGCAAGTATTAACCGAAACTAGACAAACAAATATGATAATATGAATAAGAAACATTAACAAGTAAATAAAAACACCATTCATAAAACATCATAGAACGAATGGTCAACTTATTCTTCAAATATAACTTTGATTAATTGTAAGAACGAATCGATCGATTCATATCAAGTACAGTAAAATATTTAGCTGATTGACTAACTACTTGAGGTAACCATTTAATGCGATAGCAACACTGTTCATTTGAACAAGAATTTTCATGACGCAGATTGAATAAAACAACAAGAAATATATTACCGATATCATCCCAAACTACGATAGTAGGTATAACAAAACGATTAAATTGAAATTGCAAATATGAGAACATTGAAGATGGCAATATTTGAATATCTACATGTATAACTGATATTTCTACATGAGATCCAGCATACGTTTCGCAATAGGGTGATATTTTGATTAAAAATGATATTTTAATTATTTTGATGAAAACTTTTTATCATTCTTTCGTAAAAATGTGATTATCTTAATATCATATTAATATACACGTGTTGTTATTCAGAATATCGAATACAGAAAAAATTCAACATGTTTTCTTACACCTTTGAAATCTTCATACTTTATTCTACTATTTCGATGACTTTCCAACCAATTGAACTTCCACTTTTTGTTGGAACAAAGAAAAGCATTGAAATCTCTTGGTACATCAATTGTGATCGATCCATAATTAGGACTTTTAATTAAAAATTGTAACTTTTCCCCATAGACACTTGTTTGAAGAAAACCATCTGCCACTATACATTAAATTTGAGTAGACGAAAACAGTTCGAAGAGTATTTTTTAAATCGTTGTAAAATGTTCATGTTGGGTATAAATACCCAGAGTGAATTTAACTTCCACTACACCATCAGAAAGCGCAATCTTTATACCACAAATAGAGAGTGATCGTTGCAAGACGTTTGTTTTTGTTGCTGTTCGAGTTTTAGCCTTTACATCGTCTGAGATTTGTTCTGGAAAAGTGCGCCTATTGAAAAATTTATTGTTCGAACGTTGCTCTTGCCAACAAGAATAAGTATAATTAGTCGACAAGTCATCAAGTCGGTGAAACAGAAGGGAGAAATCCTGTGAAGTCCCGTAGTCGTCAAACATTGGAAATTTCATATTTTCCTTTCATCGTACTACAATTTGAGAACTTACCGAATTAATGAGTACTCATTTAATTAAGTATTCATGAAATAACCCAGTGCTAAATGAATTACTGACCTAATTAGCACTCATTAAGCTCAGCTATCACCTAATTAGAACCAGTTAAAGTCCGTACTCATGGAATTAACACAGAATTGGGTCTTTACTAAGTGGTGGTGCACGAATTTCGTGAGTATTGAGCTTTATTATTACTAATTATATGAGTAATGGCCTTCATTAGTGATAATTAGGTCAGTAATTCATTTAGTACTCGGTTATTTCATGAATGCTTAATTAAGTGAGTACTCATTAATTCATTAAGTTCTCAACATGTACTACAATGAAAGAAAAATATGAAATTTCCTATATTTCCCGACTCCAGAATAATTGGTAGTCCTATGAAGTCCTGTCGAGTCCAATGGATTTCTGGAGTCCTTCAGTGCCCTATTTCCCCCATTGATGAAACGGATTTCAACATTTTCGCATTGCTATGTTAGATTGAATTATAATCTTATTGAGTATATTCACTTTGGTACAACAATGAATTTTTGTGGTACAAAACATTTCAAAAAGATTTTCGCATTTGATTACAAATAGTCACTATAGACGACGAAACTTTAATGAAAATCTATTTAGAATCTATGGCATAGCATGAATGCTATCTAATCAGTTATTTTTGCAAGGATCGATTATGGTTTTTTTTTGTATGGAAAAACGATGACATTGCAGTTAGATCTATGACAGACTAAAGTCAGTAATGAGTCGCACTGCCGCTGTTTTGCTTTTATTACGAGGGATTCTAATGCAACGTTTGCGTACCATTCGATCTATGAAAGTATCATGATGCTAATATTAGGAATGTTTTTATTTCAATTCAAGGCTACCAATGAAATATTTGAATAGCTGATATATGAAACGAACGTTTGAGTGTATCATCATAACGATTTTACAGAATTTCAATCAGTGATCAATGATGGTTCGATTAAATAGTTGGTTATTGTGTGCCTACAATACGAAATCAATAAAGTATTACATGGATAGAACGTACAAAAACTAGAAAATTGATCGTGTCGAACAGCAAAAGATCAACCATTTTCACTCTTGTTCTTATAAGAATAACAAGTGACTCATTTAAAATTAATTTCTTATTTTACTGGCTTAAAAGAAAAGAATGTGCGTCACGATATCTGACACCTAGAAGGTTTAGATCAAAATAATGTTGACGGCTATTTAATAGATGGCAAGATTCTGCTCATTTCACTTGATTTTATCAATCACAATAAACAGTGAAGAAAACCATGACTTCAAACGGACTTGTTTTTGTTGTTTTGTTTGCAATTGGTATACTCTCGTTTGTATCAAGTAAGTAAGCGAACCTAGGATGAAGATTAAATTTTAAAAACAAAATACTTCTTATATTTTTCTAGCCACCAATCTTGATTGTTCGGTGTATGCATCGGATAAGAAAATTATTCAATCACTTCCAAGCAATATTAATATCAATCCACAAATACCTAGCTCAGTCATCGGCTCCTATGCAATAACTAACATTCAAGGTCGTGTGATCGAGCTCAGTCTTAATTCCATTGACACTATTCCATTAGCTATTTTCTGTTTGAGTAATTTACAATCGTTGACTTTAAAGTATTCTACTAACTTGATCATTCCTCCTGAAATCGCTCTGCTTTCATCCTCGCTTAGAACTCTCAATCTTGTGAGTATCTCCGAGAATCTTGTCCTACCTTCGGAATTTTTCAAACTCACTCGTCTATCAACTCTTTCCATTGTTGCTTGTGGTCTTCAAGATTTGCCTGAATCTGTAGAAGATTTGTTTCTTCTTTCGAACCTCACGTTAACCCAAAATCGACTCGTATCACTTCCAACTACTTTAGCTAAATTGGAGTTACTATCATCTATAAGAGTCGACAACAATATTCGTCTCACGTCACTCGATGCACTCAGTGGATCCCGAACATTAAATGAATTGTACGCGTCATCGTGTGCCATTGATCATCTACCATTAAATATATCCAGTTTACAAATCATTGAAATGAATAATAATAATTTGACATCACTCGATGGTTTATCTACAATCGCTTCGATCTATTGCATATCCATTAAGTTAAATAACAACGCTATTAAAAGCATTCCGGCTTCTATTGGATCGGCAAGAAGTCTTCAGTATTTAGAATTGGTGAATAATTTGCTCACGGAACTACCTGAAGAACTCTATGGCATTCAGACGTTGATTTCAGTCAATTTAATTAGAAACAATTTCGATAGTAAAGAAATCGAATGGATTCAAGGGCGATTTCGACCGAATAAAACAATTGTGTACGTGTGAGATAAACTTGTTCTATTCAGAATATTAATATGAGGATCGCATAAATAATCGTTCATAAATACTATTGATTAATAAATAGAATTTCAGTAAGATAATTCGCATTTGAAAAGAAGCTTTCGTATCATAAACAAATAATATTAGGTTTGCTGTAGATGCATTGTTTACTCAAAGGAAACAGAAGTTGTAACAATTTGTCGGAAGGTTTCGGCAAAATGGATCGTAAGAGTCTGTTTATTTAAAGATACAGCTCGTAAACACGTTGAGGATGAATGTGGGCATGAGCGGGAATATCAACATAATCGCATCTGTACGGTTCAAAATTGATTGTGCCCTGAGTGACTCTTTTCAAGAGAATCATACTTTTTTTGTATGTTTTATTCGGAGGTGTTATACACAAGAAACAAACAAAAGAATAATAAAAAAAATATGGACAAACAAAGAAAAGAAAGGAAAAATAAACTATAGAGGGTATAACCAAATAGAATAAATCGACAACGACACGACTAGAATCATTAGTCTTTGCAATTTATATGCACATGTTTATTTAAATGAAGATATAGGAATAGCAAGATGAAGGAAAGTGAAGAAGTTAAGAAGGAAACGAAGCGAGTGTATCCAGTTCATTTTCAGATATAAGAGAGAGGAATGGAATTCGAGCGAGCTCTCTGTTGAGCAATTGAGTTGTAAACGAATACAACACATAATGTTCGAATAACATATATCTATCAATTGAATTATTCAGATGGATTTGATATTTTCTCAACTATCTAGCGCATAGGTTTCAAAACTCACAATTTGGAATACAATGTTGACGATATAATCATATTTTCAAGTTTCAATCACTCTTCTTACTTCGTGCACCAACCACTTTCTATCTTTCCCTTAAAAATTTAAACAAATGTTATTCTATGTCACGCTTTCTACATGAGTCATCGTCCTTATGCAAATAGTATCTTTAAAAATGATCGTACCATTCGAAATTGTATATTTGAACATATATTTCATCTTTGATTAAATCATTACGGTGATGCCGACAGATATTTCTAATATATATGAGAAGATGTACACTCAAACCTATATCATAGACAGTCTCCAAATGCTTGACAATACATTTTATGTTTTTTTTAAAACTTTATGATACATTCAACGCACCATGAGCATCGCACATGGGGAGAAGAAAAGGAATAAAAAAACCTTACTTACTTCAAACGAAGGAGCTGTATGTCAATAATTCAGTTCCGTTTTTCGATATTTATGGACAAAAACATTCAATACAGTAAGATTCATTGTGCTCATGATGACAAACACTATTGAATCAAACGTTGATAATCAAAATCTCATCTGTCCTATAACACTTGAGCTCTTCCAAGATCCAGTAATTGCAGCAGATGGGCATACCTATGAGCGGCAAGCTATCGAACGATGGATTCAGGAGAATGGAACGAGTCCGTTGACTCGAGAACCATTAAGCATCGATCAAATTCAATCAGATGAAGTATGCAAACGTCTTGCCGATCAAAAGCGCAATGCAACTGTTCTCTGCAATGCAAGCGACGATACAGTCATTCTTCCTCCGCCGAAGCGAGTATCAAGACATATCATGCGAGGGATTCGTGTATATCCAACTCCAACTAACGAGAATTTTGTTAGTTCAGTGGCACAAAATCTGACGCAAATAAATAAGAACGGCTGTAACCCCTGCATCCCATGCATATGTCTTTGCATATGTTTGACTTTTACAGTTGTGGTCATTGTTGCTGTAGTTGCCGCCGTAGTTCAAAGTAAGTATTTCGACGCTCAGACAAACAAATGAAAACAATATTTATCGATGAATGAATCTTTGAAGAAATTTTTTAGTTAGTGACATTATATCTCTAGGTTCAACGTCATTGATATTCTTCAGTAAGAAAAACATCAACAATTACAAAAAATACGTTTTTCTTGCACCTCAAACAGAAGTTTCGTGTATTTATTCATTAGTTGAAATAATTACATTCAGAACCTTGTTTCTCTCGAGAAACACGATGATGCTAAAAAGATATACTCATCCGCAAGTTAAGAAAAATGAAAACATACTAATCACATCGTGGAGTGAGCTAAGTGCGAGTAGTGTATGAAAAATAGATTATCACATTCCTAGCGAATTATTTTAAGTATATATTCATGAAGGAATTTTATTTCATCTACAGATAAGTCTGCAACAGCAAGTTATCCATACTCGAATACGCTGAACTACAATAGTCCAACATTTTCTCGTCCATCAAAATACGGACAAGTGTATTACTACCAATCAATCCAAGTAAACGTGGCAGCTGATGGATTTTATAAATTCAGCGGCGATAGTACGATGCGAATTTGTGTTTATTTGTATGCGAATGGATTTAACAGCTCATATCCATATGACAAGTTGCTTGAATCAAATGCATATGCTTATGGCTTTATTCAGTTGGAAATAGATTCTGCACTTAAGCAAAGTAGTACTTACTATTTAGTTGTTACGACTTATTGGCCCGGTGATACTGGATCATTCACAGTCATTGGTAAGGGCCCAGCTACTATTACTTATCGTCCGTAGTTGAAATGCTTAGGATGCAAGACGTCATCTAGTAGTTTATGTTTTCACTAAATGTAGTTATGATCTAGTACGATGGACAACAAAGCGAACATCGAATGAAAAAATGAAAAGCATAGATTTTACGAACACAACTATTTGACATTATCTATATTAGCAAAAGAAAAACTGTGTGATTTGAAAAAGAAATGTAATTGTGACTTTTTAATGGTTTTAAGAAAATCTTTTGTGAATATATGAGCCCTGCATCCTCGATGTTCAAAGAAAGCAAATTTTCTTTTGCAGAAGGTTAAATGACTTAATGAGACAAAATCATGAAATCTACGGAAATTGGTGGACGTGGTTTGTGATTTTAGATACAGTTCGTCATCTCGATGATCACGTGGTAAACTACGATCTATGAACATCTGTTGCATTCAATCAGTCTAGAATACTTTCATTATTTGTTAAGCAGTATTTCAATAGAAGAAACGTACCTAGATTTCGATTGGCCCATGCTAATATTTTGAATGTTACTCGTAGGATATTCTGAAATAAAACAATATGATAGCAATTTTGTACCATTTCATATTCATTCGAAAGCATTATTTGAATTGATTCTTTGTGATTTTTCCTATTCACAGATGAGACAAACAAAACAGTAATTTTACCAATGTAAATGAACGTGATTGTCAACATTGAGTATGGGTGGAATAATGTGCATATAAACCCACTCGATCGACCGAATTTCAGTTGTTCAAAATCATAATCGTATAGGTCAAAGTGCAAAACTGGTTGAATACAGTCCACAGTCTTCCTTAACATTTAAAAATAGAATAAAACTTATCAACAAATATATGATGGCCATCAAACGACATATCTTCAAGCCTAAAACGCTGTATGAAAAAGTGCCATGTATTATTCTAGAAATCTTTTTTTTTTCCATAAATTCCCCCGTACCTCCCATAAGGGGATAAGAAATTTCTTTCTCTTAGATGATGATGAAACTATGTATTTCGATTTCCTTATCTTTCACAGAATAGTTAATAAAGCTGCATTTCTCTTCACTATAAAATTTAAATGAAAATACAGTCTTTGATAATTATCTCTACGAATAATATACTAAATTTTTGGTTTTATTCCATTAAATTAAAAAGAATGTACAACATTGCATGTTTCAATTGCGTCTGAACTTAGCAACAAAGACGTATGTTCGTTCTTTATATGAATTTATTTCATTATTTGCCTAACCAAACTCTAATCTTCGATATTTGGAAGATCAATAACGTTGTTCTATTCAGTCGAAAGATTAATTTATTTTTGTGCATATAGATTCGAAGATTAATCTAATCTACATGACGAAATTGATATACTGACGTCTCATTACTTTTTTTAGCTATCTCTCGACAACAAAGCAATAATAACATATTTTGAAATCGGAAATAAAACTTAGGTACTATAATTCTTCATCCAGCTATTGACCTGTTTTCTCATTATCGATGGAAACAATCAGCGTGATCTTGCTAGATGCTGTCTTTCATAACATGTTGGTCACAGGCTTACTATATTTTCCATCATGCATCTTTGTCTTTGAAACTCGTTATTGCATCAAACAATTGCGAATTGTCTTTGATCGATAATACATTTTTTTTCTTCTGTTCTTGTTTCTATATTACGAAAACCATAGATACCAATTCTCAGCAATACTATCGAATAGTTATGAATAATGACTCAAATTTTATATCAACCTCCAGGACTACAAACCTATTGATTGTAGTACATCATGGAAATGCTTCGACTGTTGTGAGATTTGCGATAAAACGACTGAGTGTTCAGACGGATCTGATGAAACAAATTATTAGTAATTACAAAATAAGTGCATGTGTTGATAACGAATATATATCTGAAGAAGATACTATGTATACGAGCAGAGTTTATTCACCATATTTGATCGAATCCAGACCGTTTAGATCGAAAAAATGTGTCTGTTTTAAGCTAGTTTTCTATAGCATCTATCCATGATCCTATTTTGTAATTTATATTCAAAAGCAATGGTACGTTTTCTTATGAAAAGTGTGTTCGATGCTAAAGATGATGATCAGTTGCTTAAAAAAGAACTTTTCCGGATTCGCTTTTTTCACAGAATAGCTGTCTATTTTGTAAGGATTTTCATAGATACCGAAATGATTTCTATGATAATCAACGTTTCTCATCAAATTATTTTCCACAAATAGTACCCATCAACTATGTGTATTGTTGTCCATTTCACAATTTAGGTTTGTAATCAGTATTTACTTATTGCCTAATCGTAAGTCTAGTCAAAAAACATATACGTAGAAGCTACCGATTAAGGAATAGCTTCTTACAATCATTCGATGCTCATCCTCGTCATAGTTTTATGAGTTAGTGAAGATAACATAGATTCGGCACAGATGGTCCTACTACGTCGATAGTAGTTGAGACTGTACTAATGTACACTATCAGAGGGAAATGAATTCGACAATGGACTATGTGACGGTTCATGTCATTGAGTCTGTATCGTCGATTGTCTCGTGAAACAAAGAAGCATTTTATCCACATTACTGTCCACTTTGTGAGAATGAATAATTCTGTATTGTTGATGAACTCTTCTATCGGCGACAATCAATGGTTCGAAGAATACTTAAAAATTATCTCTTTTCGAATTATGAAATTGCCCTAATTAATTACATTATCAATTATGACGATTTAATGAAGAACTCTCGATTGTAGTTTGATTGTGACAATTTATATTCGAACTGTGTTTTATATATCCACCAAATTATTACGAGTACAAATGTCAATATCAAAATCAATGTGAGATAGTTGCAAGTCCAAATAACATTGCATTAGAATGATGAGTTCACATTTAGGCCAACCTTGATTGATAAAGAAAAACAATTATCGAATCATATGATTCTATCGAATATTTTTCTATTCGATATTGATTGCAATCGAAAATTCCTGTGCAGTATACTCTGTTGAGATCGACTGAAAACTTTTGCTATGAAAATCGATGCATTCAACAAATGAACATGGAAATATGGAGCTAGTTAGATTTTTCTCATTCAATTCTGCTTCTGACCTGTTTATTCTCTATAAACTTGACTCATAGTTCTGATCTTGATTGCAGAATCTACTGAATAAAATAAAGTAATTCATTAATTTTAAGACTCGATTTCATCTCGAGTAATCGTCACGGTCATCCAAATGAGGCACCAATGGCTACGAACGATTTTTATGCATTTCAGTTTTTTGAATCTTGTTTATACACAAATAAGCAATGATCATTATCTTCATATTTTTTGAGAAAAAAAATCATTCCTTCTTATCTATATCTGAACTATTTTATATAATGATGATCAATTTATGTTCTGTACAACTTATTGACTGCCTTCGTATTCCAAGTCGAAGACACTCTCTATGAACTTTTCTTCTCATATCAAGTTGGAATTACCCAACATTATCCGTTTACATTTGCCAGGCATGTTATTCTTTGAATCGATTTATTGCTTAGATATTATTTTGAACAATCAATCGATTGTTGTCGAAATTGGTATATTTTTACATGAGTAGATTACATCAGTAATCGATCACTATCATAGAAGTAGCATTGTACATCGATTCGTAATCTATAGGAAATAACTGAAAGCACATGGTTGTAAACAAATGAACATCGATGTACATGTCTTGTGTTGGTCTGAGTTTGAGTATAAGTCAATAGAATATCGACTCTTATGCCCACATCTACTCTCAAGACGTGAATCTTCCCTTCTTTTTACAAAACAATTCCGAGACTTCTTTGAATAGAATCAAGACTGATGAATATTATTCTTCAATTTATGAACTGAAAGAGAAAAGAATGTACGACAGTAGTAAAAATGGTCGACTGATATTGTCCAAGAAACAAACCAAAGCTTGTACACCATTTGTCAGTTCAATAATGACACTTGTACGTTGTGCATTCACCATCGGATTCAATCCAAATGTCATGAGATAATCACCGGAGAGACGACTCTCATCGATGATCGAAGTATTATCAGTACCTGGATAAATATTTATCTCTTGTACTTTGTAAATCTTAATTGGATCTAATCCTTTCAATCGAATAGGTCGAGTACTACCAGTTCGATATCGATTCCGAGTCAAGTAAGTAAACCAAACACCATGATTTTGTTTCTCATTGACATAGATTAACGATGCAATGTCACTCTCTGTTCGATATGGGGACACTAAACGAAACAGATCACCATACCAAATCGTATTTTTCAAGCGTGCATAGATATTAAGAGCTTGTTGACTAAAGAAAAGTTCATCAGTATTAAGTTTGCTCACCACAATATCGTATCCGAGCTTTCCCATCATCGCTACATCGGTACGAAATTTTAATGATTGCTTTCCCCAATCAGTCACATGATTGCATGTAGCAATGGCTGGAAAGAAGAAAGAATAGCTCCATTGAATAAATACTCGTTCGATTCCATCTGTATTGTCACTTGGCCAATATTCTGTAAAATATTGAAGAGCACCATAGTCGACTCGTCCTCCACCACCCGAACATAACATCATGGGTATTCTAGGATGTTTTTTACGTAGTCGATCAAGAACATTGTATAGACCATAAACATAGTCAATATATAAATGAGATTGATGAGCATTACTTGTCGAGTAAGCATTGTAGATAACAGAATTACAATCCCATTTGACATAAGCTAACATGGGATGTTTAGTAAATAGAAGATCGACTGTGTTAAAAACAAAATCTTGTACTTCTCCATTTGACATATCGAGCACGAGTTGATTTCGAAAATAGTATTCAGATCGATTCGGTAATTTAATCACCCAATCAGTATGATTTTCATAGAGTTCACTCTTCGGATTGACCATTTCTGGTTCAATCCAAATACCAAATTTTATTCCTATAGATGTTGATTCAGTTATCAAATGAGCGATGCCACGTGGTAATTTCTGAATATTTTCTTGCCAATCACCTAGACCAGCTTGATCATTATTTCTTGGATATTTATTGCCAAACCAACCATCATCTAAAAGGAATAAATCGACACCGAGTCTTTTTCCATCTTGCATCAACGAAGTCAATTTCTGTTCGTCAAAATCAAAATAAGTCGATTCCCAATTGTTCAGCAATGTCAAGCGATCTTCATTGCCCATTGGAATACGATATTTTCTAGCCCAACGATGCCAATTTCGACTAGCTAAACCAAGACCATGTTGTGAATACGTAAAAATAAAACTAGGTGTGATGAATTCTTTGTTTGCACTCAAATAATATTCAGATGCGTATGAATTAATACCGGCAATAAGACGTAGATTACGTAGTGGATCGACTTCAAATTGTAATTGATAATTACCTGACCATGCAAGTGTACCAGAGAATACTTCACCATGATCATCATCCTCGTTATTAATTGGTTCATTCAAAGATAAGAAAAATGAAGGAGCTTGAAAAAGATCAGTACGACTTCCTAGTTTCGTATCCAACACTTTGATACCAGCGGTGAGTTGAACTTGATCTGGTTGCATTTCTTGTGCCCAATCACCATGAAAATGAGTGAGATAATAGTTATGAGCCGATGAGAAATAGAGATTAGCCGAACTATATTTTTGTAAGCGCACAACATTAGCTTCCGAATGTTTGATACTTGACCATTGTTCAATGATATCTTCCTTGTAATATGCTCGATAATGAAGACTCGTCTCGAATGAATACATAGAATCTTTGAGATAGATTGTTGTCTCTATTATTACATTCGGTTGATTTATTACGTTTTGCTCATGACGAATATATTTCAAGTCCAAAGATGGATTACCATCGGCATGAACAACTTGAATAGCAGGTTCGAGCAAATTTCTTGTACCACTGGGTGTATATGCTGAACTATAGAGTCCTGTATAGTCACCATTCTGCTGTCTGGCATCAAAACTAGGAATCGATGCATATTCAGCATTGTTACTAAGCCGCTTTCCAATATAAACAACCAATGGATCATGATTTTCATTGATCCGAATTACGACTACTGTCGATTCAGTTTCAATGAGAATATGAATCGTTTCACTTTGTCGAACTAAAATATCAAGACGAATAATGCATGATATGGTTAGCTTTCCAAGTCAGAGAATGAAACGTTTTATGGCTGTAGAAAAAAAATGAAAGATAACCATGAGAAATCAACCTACATGCAAAAGTACAGTAGGTTTTTGAAAATATGAAAATTAAAATTAAACAAACGTAGGTTTGAGTTGACATCGTTAATGGTTATCGTCACAATACTGGAAATTTAATGAGAACATGAACAAAGTCTATATACTTCAAAATATGGCTTTACATGGACTTTTATCAACTGCAATAATCATTCGAGTCAGATAAGTAGGATAGTAAAAAAAGAATCGTTGTGTAAGAGTATTTATATGACAGTTCGTAGCTCCTAGAATCATAAATTAATCAAATATTGACTTTTGTGCTACCAAGTACAAGCGCATGTATGCATCTAGTTATTATTCACAATGCTCGAACAAAAGATTTGATCGATGTAGAAGAAACTCGATGATGAGATCGTTTGTCGAACTCAAGGGGAATCATTTCTTCTACTAAATATAAGCATAGAAGAAGTTCTTTTTTTAAGCACGTGTTTCTCTTTTGATAGAGAGGAAATATTGAAAAAAATAAATAGCACTCGAATATATTTGTGAAAAATTCAAGATGACTCTTAATCATTGCAATCTCGTATTGATATTTTAGCCGATTCACATTCAGATCATGAATTAAATAAAAACAATACACGTCCATTGAGTTTTATTGATTCCGATAGCCATGTCATTTTTATTTATCATAATTTAATTCATAGAAAGAGAAAAATATGCTAATTTTCATAACAGTTTAATTCCATAGAAAATCGTTGAACACGATGATTATAATGATCTGTAACGTAAAGGTGACCATATCGATCAACGGATAATGCCATCGGAACCTCTAATTGATTTGTTGCCTTCCCTCGACCGTTCCCACCAACAATGACAATACCTTGTTTAGCTCCTTGAAACCAACGCATCACTCTATCATTGCCAGTGTCTACCACATAGAGGGTGTTCAGTGCATCGACAAATAACCCGCGAGGATACGATAATTGTGTCACAAGTTCTCCTTCACCATGACCACCGGCAACAATCACTCCTTCTGTTGCTCCTTTTTTCCATTTCATGACACGATGATTCCAACAATCGGACACGTAAACAGACTGTTGTTGATCAACAAAGAGAAATGTCGGCTCATCAAATTGATTGAGATCAGTACCTTGTCCATGACCGCCAGCCACGATAGTTCCTTCGGTGTCTCCTCGTTTGAATCGTCGTACTTCATGTTTCTTAGCGTCGGAAACATAGAGATTTTTTTGATCATCCACAGCCAAGGCATAACAACTGATTTTATCGACAAGGATTTCTCCTTCGACTGCGCTACTACGATAGGACCATCTTAAAACGCGTCGATTATCTCTATCACAAATGATGAGACTATCTGTCTCTTTATCGATTAGTACATCCACTGGACTACTCAATTGATTCAAATTTCTTCCTCGACCATGACTACCGACAACCACTAAGCCGAATTTATCATTCTTGTTCCATTGGACGATACGATGATTGTCGAAGTCAGCAATTAATAACGCTTGATCATCATCAATGAAGATACCTGATGGATGTCTCAGTTGATTGGTACCATTGCCTCCTTCATCATTTCCCGCAACGGTTATCCCATCTTGTACCCATCGAGCATCTATCGGAATATTCAGAATCACTACAATAGGCAAAAAGTATCTGTTATCAGCCATGTCGAAAAGATCTGCTACAAAAATGAATTTTCAACCCGAAACAAGCGGTGTGGTTCTTCTCACATACAGTAATTTCGATCTATACTAGACATCATGAGAACTAGGCCAAATTTGGAAAATCTAAAACCATATCTCCAATGATATTTTAAGTTCTATGATGATACTTGGTCAATTCAGGATTTCGATGTTCTCTCAATGGAAACACTGAGAATCCTGGAAAATTTTAATAATGACATATCAAATACCGTTACAAGAGCGCTAGTATGGTGAAATTTCGACCATTGACTATCTGTTTCCACTCAACAATTAAAAGAAGAATATTTTCCGTTGGTATATCAAGTCTATTTTCGCATGTGAAAAGGCATTTGTGATATAGAAGGAAAGTATAAATTACTTCTCATCGTCTCCTACAAAATCAGTCCTTTTGGATACGCTCGTCTAGAATTTAATCTTGTATCTGACGTCTGACATCGGCCAACTGATGATCATGCAAGAATTGTAAACGTTTGAGTATGAGGGACGCAAATTTCAGTTCTGATACTTTGGGACTTGAGCAAATTTGAAAAACATGGTCTATTAAGTATCTAGTCACATAGATAGTAAGGATAATTGTGTTTAGAATATTTTACATGAAAGTTCACGAAGATCAGAATGCTACTTATCAGTTCGAGCGGCGCAGCTAATCGATTATTGTATACTGTAATAGGATTTCTGACCATATAATTGTTCTATTTTAAAGTTAAATTTTCCCTTATAAAAAGGGAAACATTTTCCTACTGTAGTGTGACGCTAGTAAAACAGTTTTTATTAATTATGAGTAATAGTGTTATACTATTCCTTTTGAATAAAAAACTACTGTACGATCTACATCACACAATACGAAATACTTGTTACTGATATTCCAGATAACACGAAGAAAGAATGAATGCTTCTCGATCAATCATGGCCCTAGATTCTTGTGATACGAAATTGTCATTGGTCAAAATCAGGTAGTTGGCTATCGTTTGAAAGTCTATTCCTAATTTGGTTGATGGCACAATATTTTTCTGCGTCAGTTACTGAATCAAGTAGAGTTATGCCGTTCGAATCTGTTGTTAGAGGCTATCATAACCTAGAAGAATTTCAAATCATTTATTTTCAGAATAATTAGGTTTTTTTTTGTAATTTAACGAGTTAACGAATATGATTTAATCATATTCTATTGCTCTGTAGCGAGTATTACATTTTCCATCTGAAAGAATTCTCGATCTGTTTCATAAGGTATTGTACAGTTACCTATAGCTATTTCAACGGATGTCTTAATATGTACTGTAACATCCTATCGTTCACTTCATTGTTACTATATAGAATAAGATGTTGGCATCTTAGGAACATAAATAAACTAAGTGTCTATATGCCTGAATCATTAAACAAAATACTTTGAACAAGACTCAGATTTTTGCCTCAATTCTGAATTAGCCGGTTGGATCAATTTTCTTAAAAGAAAAATGATCCAAAAAAAATTTTTATATTTACATGGTTTTGAACAGTGTGAAATAAGTAAGGCTTCAGAGTATGAATTTAAAACTTCAAAAATAGGTATTAAGTTTTTTTCAGAAGACTGATTTATTATTCATAGAGCTAGCTCTATCACATAACTCACGCCCCCTATTTGAGTCTTACAAAGCACGTAATTAGACATAGAAATGACAGTTTAAGTTAGAGGAATTGTTTTACATGTCGAACATGGTATTAGCGGGCACTTTTCTTGTGTGAACATTGATAATGAACAGCATAAAGGAGCTTCATGGTACTTTGCATCATTCTTGGAAGTATGAGTAGGCTTATAGCATGCATTGTTCTTCACAGTGCCCGACTTAATTTGAAAGCAAGCATTATCAAGGGTTGCACAGGAAATAGAAATGGAATGAATAACATTATGAAAGCAGTTGCGACTGAGATTCGTCGAACACTGATCATATTGGTTGCTATTGTAGCATTCTCTGAGAGCACTGTACGCTAATGGTAGATGAAATAAATTGTTCGCACGGTTCAAAAATTATTATGCACATACCTGAAATGCTATAATGGAAAGATCATTCAAACAACGAACGATCAAACAGAGAGAACGCTTTTTTTCACATTACCTGCAAATCAATAACATAAAATGATGCACACCCATACTTTTTCATGCGGTTACGAGATTGTGTAGACAGAAGGCTACTGGCAATATACTATTCAACCCATGTGTTTTTTTCTCCCTTAGTTATCGGTTGGCATTCATTTACTATGTCTAACTGGAGCAGCTGTAAGCAAGATTTTGCATCGTTTGGATAAAAGACATACTTTTCTCGCTTGCATTTCATAGCAAGTATACTTTTTTTGTCGTACCATTATGGAACGAAAGATTCGCAGACACTAATTGATGAGAGAAGTAAACTGAAGATGTGAACGTTTTTTTATATACTCTTGTACGTCGCTTGTCGATATCTATGTATAGACTGACGTTTAATAAATGAAGCAAATGAACATCGATATGACATATTGAAGTAAAAAGAAACAATCGTTTTCATTTATTCAGATGTGAATACCTTTTTTTTAATTACTTTAAGATGTAAAGGTTTTCGTCCTATTTTGTTTTTGCATCTCTATTCATTTGATGTTTTCTAGTTATCAATGAATTTTATTCTGTATGAAATAAGTTTTGTTATGACACAACAGAAAAGACTATTAAAATGCACGTGTAAGAAAAAGTCCCATAATCATTTAGGGGACCGAAAATTCGCCACACAAGAGAATGATTTCATATAAAAACTGTTATCCATGGAGAGAACTAAGTTATAGAACAGAACAAAATGCAAAATATTACACTGATAATAACGAGAGAATAAGCAAAACGAGCTTGAGAAAAGAGGGTGTGGGTGAAGGTATCCATACATAAATCCACATTCATACATAGTGTTCTTGTTTTCATTAAAACTAAATTTCTATAACTTGTTCTGACACTTTTATGATGTAGTGGACTAGTGTTGATCTCCGTTCTTATTCTTTTTTTTCATTTATTTACATCATTGAACTAATTGCTTGTACTACTAATGACAAAAAACAAATGCACAGATAAACAAACAGAAAAAAATCGATAGGTATTCTTTTATATCATCAACCAATGAATGAAAAACAGTAAATGTATATGTTTATCGATGGGAAACAAGAAATTCCATGTTGACTGAGTAAGTCTTATCTACTTGTGTATGAGATTAGAAACAAATACTTTCTTTTTTCATCCTGTATCACTTTGACTCGTTTTGGATCTATTAATATGAATCCTAATCAAGGGAAGGAAAAAAACGGAATTAATAGAGAGCTATGTAGTCTTGGAAAAGAGATTGTAATGTTGACGAATATGGAAGACTGCACAGAGTCGATGGCGATTCAGAAGAACAGAATAGCAAGAAATAAACGCCTTAGCAGATAAAATCACTATATTTTCTATTTGCCGGATAAAAGAATTCGCATTCTCAGTGCCATCTTATGACTGCTGGAAAAAATGTGAGTGTGAGTGCATCAACCTCTTCACTTAGTCACTTGGACCCCTTCGTTGTCATTTTTCTTGACAGAATTCAAAATGAAATCAGAAAGACCATGGATACTTTTGTTTTGCTGCATGAAAAAGAGAAGCACATAAAAGACTACACGTGACAGACGTTTTTCTTTTCAATTCTTCAAAGGCTATATTTTCATAAGGACGAGATTGAGTCAATACTCAATTGAATAAGGTTTTTCTTTCGGCACACATTTTTGCGTGTTATCTAATGGAGAAGATGCATCTGTTTTCAACTTTACTACGATCATCGCTTGTGCACCGACGATTAACATCAATGAGGATGAATGGTTCTTTCAAGAATTTTATTGTATCACCAGAAGATATTCAAGCGTATAAACGTGATGGTGTCATTTGTTTACGTGGTGTTTTATCATCCGATCAATGTGCCGAAATGCACCAAGCTACTGTGGAGTTTATGAAAGCAAGTAAAGGTTATATTCGTTATGCTAAAAATGACAAACGGTTTTTCAGTGCTGCTTTCATGTCTAGAACAGTTCCTGCGTTTGAAAAGTTCGCAAAACATTCACAGTTGCCAAGTATCGCTGCTCAACTGATGAACAATTTGAAAATGGTACGATTTTTCTATGATCAATTATTCATCAAAGCACCTGGAACACAAGCTCTCACTGCATGGCATAACGATTTATCCTATTGGCCATTCCGCGGACATGATTTAATATCGATATGGTGTGCTCTGACACCGGTTACGCGAAAATCAAGCGGCGTCGAATATGTGCCCGGGACACACCTGAATGAAACTCTGTATCAAGCAGTAACTACAGATGAGGATGAAAAATTTATAGATCCTAGTCGAGTTGCGTGTCCAGATTTCAGTCAAGATGCAAGCCTTCTATCGTGGGATATGAAACCGGGTGATGTTCTCTGTCATCATCCACTGGTAGTTCATGGCTCGGGTCCGAATAATTCGTCGACCGATCAACGTATGGGTTTATCAGTACGTTATCTAGGGGAAGATGTGAGCTGGCATCCATCAAATTATGTCATGCAGATTCCAGGAGATAAACAACAACTGGTCATTGGAGAGTATCCAACAGATGATAAGCTGTTTCCACCAATTCAAATTGACAACAACTAATACTAAGGCCTTTCGAAGAACAGTGAGATCTTCCACAATGATTCATTGCCACGTTCATACAACGACGATCTCAAGAACTTTGAATAAAACTTATTTCGAGCATTGCCTTATTTTGTTTTGAAATTCATCATGAAAAAATACTAAAAGGTGGTTATGGATCCAGATCACTCGTCGATATCTACACCCTCTGCTTTCTTCCTATATACTTCAACACTCAATTTCAATTGCGTTTCACAGAAGATTAAAATTCTACATATTCTCTGTATAGAGCTATGTACAGCATAAAATTTATGGAAAATGTTTTAAAAACTCGTTATTCCTAATTAGCTTCTATGAAATTTAAAATCCATTACCGCTAGAGTGGTTTTGCTCTTATCCTTCAGTTCGTTTTCCGGCAATATTAGATGTAACGAACGACATGAATCGCAATGTGTCACTGTGTTTATCAATATATAAATCGGGCATTGGAAAGCTTGTTTTTAGACTATCTCAGCGATAACACGACAGCAGTAGGATCTGTGCCTCACTTGACATTTTTGGCCAGAATAAACTGGAATTTGCTGATGATATTTATCCCAAGCCATCAGTTGACGAACGTAATCCTCGAAAAACACTGCTAGAATATTATATATTAGTCATAAACATCACAAAAAAGCTGCCAATGGGGCAGAATAAAACATAGTTCAAAAAGAGTGCCTAGGTTAAATGCAGTACGGTTGGCCGTTTTCCCATAAGTGACAAGACGAAGAACAAGTTTCGACTGAGATCCATCGATTTTGGCCAACGCACTGCACGATACCGGCAAAAGGATTGAACGAGCATTGATAACTACCATGAATTACACATTGGCCAGCTGTTGTTGTGCAGTCACAATAGCGTCGAAAGAATAGTCGCCGTGTTGTTTGTTGCAGCTGATTATTTTGACTCAAAAAAGCGGGATATAAATTCCGTTGATTTAACCCTACAAATATGATCATTATTTCGAAAACGGATGTCACTGTTTATATAGTGGTGGCTGTCTTAGCTTACTGTTAGTAAATTAGAAACTACATATCATGCTTTCTAAAAACATCATGTTGAAGAATAAGGAAGAAGACAAACCTGCGTTTGTCATTTGAATAGTTCCACAGGCGATTCGTGCACCTGCATGACTACAAAAATTTAAACAAGTACTAAATCAATCATCAATATTTCGTCTGTTTCTACCCTGTTGTTTGACTATCACTATACGTGCCACGACCAAGATCGTCCGTGTCTTTGTGAACAACAATTGACTTGCCTAGAATTGAGCTGGCTGATTGAGTATGTAATTGAATGATGGAGTCTTCAAAATCAATGATTGCACTGCCGAATTGATTAGACCTAGAAAAGATAAGCGTAAAAATCAATCAACATATATTATACGAGAAAATGCTCACCAAATGTTACCAAGATCTCCAACATGTCTTCTTTCAATGGAATCGTATCTACCACCATGAATTTTACCTAATCAAGCATTGAAATATATTGGAAGAGAAGAAGAAGAAGATGAAATAGTACCATAAGGATTCCAATGATCACTTGCTTTGCTGCAATTCCATTCGCTATCGGGTAACGCCAAGGTATGTACATGAAATCCATGATATTTCGTATTCGGTATCAAATTAAACAATATACCAGTGACACGAACTGGCGAACCAAGAGCATTTGCCTGAGTGAAAATTATTGTACCTATTGACACAGGAGTCGAATCAATATGTAAATTAGCTCTGGCAACCCATGTTCCTAATTCAGATGGAAAAGATCCTGAAAATGTACCATAAAAAATCAACTGATCAGGTTGTCTATCGACTTCTTGGTATACTTACCATAAACGAAGACAGTCATAGTCGATATGAAGTAATATATTGAAATAAATCTCATCATCGTTAAGAAATTAAGAATCAGAATTTGTTTTGCTAGTTTATTTAGTTCGTTGTTGTCCTTTTATCTCGGTAAATTAGAAAAGTTATATCTTTCGTGTATTGATATGCACGATAAACTTCAGTCTTTTTATATCACTGAAGGTAATCTTAGAGTAAGAATCTATAAAGAGAAAAGAAATAGATAATTTGATAAGGCATTGTACATTGAAGACGCATAAATGCATGACACACATTGAGACTACTCCTTCATTGAATGATATATATTTGAACGAAGAAAAATTTTTCTCTTCCCAGGTCGACGATTACGGATTTCGTATACGGCTGTAAACGACCGTATACACTCCCCACACGACCGTAGACGGTCGTATTTTAGCGTTTTACATGGTCCAGTATTACGGTCGTATATCGCCGTATCGTATACGGGCAAATACGATCGTATACGGAGAAATACGGTGGAAAACGGAAACCGTTTACGGATTTTGTATACGAGGACCGTAAACGATCGTTTTACTCTCCGTATATCGTCGTATCCCTCCGTATACGACACGGAGATATACGATCGTAATACTGGACCATGTATTTTGCCGTATTCCTCCGTATACGGTCGTTTACGGCCGTGCTTCTTCGACCTGGGTTCTTATCAATATTCGACAGAATCAGAAACAATGTCGAGCCATGTTCTTTTCGTTTGACATCATCAATTTTATCATTACTATCACGATTATAGATAAATAGCCAATGACATAATAGGATTGAATGGATGTTGGTGTGACTTCTCATTTCACCCACATCCATCTTATGTTCAATAAAAGCAAATTTGTGGAAACTTTGATACGTTCGCATACCAGTTCAGTGGTAAATAAGCACAAACGTTCAAATTTTATAGCTTTTTCAAGTTATGAAAAATCCGATCAGCACTATACCAGGTAGTATTTTTTCTATTTTCGGATTGTTCTTGTTTTTTTCTGTGAAACTCATGATGTATATTTCTGACATCCGGATGACAAGAAACCTAAGACTATCCTATACGTTTCCACAGTGACAAGCTCTCTCCCTCATTACACGCCTTTACAAGCACATGAATTAATTAGCTAATTAATAAACTTGTGAATAAAAAGTTAATTATTCATGCTTAATATTTCGTTGTTAACCCATTATTTTGAGGTGACAGGTTACAATTGGCATAGCATTAAAAAAAATAGAAGTTATATATTGAAGTTGTCTATTACAACATAAGCAAACCTTTGTCAACATTAAGACGTTGAATGAATCAAATAAATTGTTAAGATTTTCGAAACGATTAAATTTCAGAGTGCATATGTCAACTATAAAAATTGTTATAATTCTAATTTATTCATTTATTTGACATTTTTTTTCAAATTAACTATTGCAAAACGTCTGACAATATAGCGCAGAGTTATAATAAATAGAGTTTGTGAGGTTCAAGTTTCTACCCTCTTTGAATATATTAACAAGTCATTTTATAAAGCAGTACAACTTTTCCAATACAGCAAGGAGTTAAGCCTAATTATTGATGTTCATTAATTTGATTAGTATCTTGATCAAGTACTAATTTTAATCATATTGGCATTTTCTCTGTCGCTTATAGGTATAAAGAAACATTGAATTCGTTCTATTATGTTTTCAATGCTGATGTATTTTTTATCCCTTGTAAATTTTCTATCGAACAATCATGGTCTACTATGACAGCACAATTTATTCGCTTAGTTGGATTGAAAAAATTCAGTTAATAGTATTTAGAAGTGTTCTCATGCTTTATTTATTGTCGCGATCAACCGGAACTATAACATTCTGTCGATTACTTAGTTGTGAAAAGATGGTTTTTACTAAAAGATTTGGAATGAATTTTACATTTTTGTCAACTGTAAAACACATATTCTTACAGCATAATCATTACTTTGTGCTCTGACAAACTTTAATGGCACAATAACACCAGAAATTGTATTTTTTATAAAAATGTAGAACATAAAACAATATACAGTGGTGTTCTTATAGTTTCTTATCTATTGTAACCTGCCAAAGTTTAAAAGAGTTTGATTCTGTGGAAGATATGCATATTAAACTTAAATATAACTTCAGGTTGTCTGAGACATTTTTCATATGAGATTGAATTAAAATGTTTTAAAAAAAGTATGCGATCCCTCTGAATACGTAAGTTTGCGTTTTTCGACCATCTGATATTTATAGAAGACTACATTATTTTTTCATTTAAATCATTCTAATAAGTAGGCGAAGAAAAATCTTCTTTACTTTAGATATCATCATAGTAGTTGTGCATATAGAAAGAATATGATTATACATTATATGTGTTTAGCCTGATGAGTGAAGATTATTTGCGATTGGAGATGACAGGTTTTACGGACATATTTCTACTTTTCTTGACAAAATATAATATCTTTCAAAAGGACAGGAAATATAGAATGAATCCGAATCCAACATTATTTCATGCTCATCAAAATGCTACATGTCTATGTCCCATTTTTTAGTTCTTGTTTGTAGTCACTCTTTACTTTTTTAAACTTCAATTTTATTACCAGTCTAATTATGTTAGAAACGAAATATACGTACGTGCTAGATGATACCAGAATGTGCAGAATTTTGTTGTGTTTGCAATCGATTTTACTCTATATTTATAACTGATAACCTTACTTTTTTCAAAGTAACGCATATTAAGGTGAATCAATCGACCATAACTTTTTTTCACGTAGACAACTTTTTTTCATCCTTGTGCTCGTCATCACACTTACTTTATTTCTTTTTTCATACAGTCTTTTTCTTTATTTTTTTCTTTACTTTGCGCTTTGTGTTATTGTAATGAGAAAATATACACTCATATAGGCGTACGCGTAAATTTGAGCTGTGATGATACATTGGATGTTGAACGTTATTTTAAATTAAACGTATTCCCTCAACTGATGGGAGGGTCGTATGAAATAAAATGAGATTCCTTGTCTTTAGGTTTAAATGTGCGTATTTATAGTCACACATTCCCATATAGTTTAAAGAAATAGAATTTTTTATAAAAAATTTTTGACGAAACTTAATGGGGGGGGGGGGCGGGGAATCCAAATCTGTAATCAATATTTTGACATTCCGCGTTTTTCGTGTAAATGCGAGTACTGATAAGGAAAACGAATATGTCTCATCTAAACACCAGCACTCATATCCGGACTACCAATCATAAACTTTCTTATTTCTTGGTTCCTTGTTATTAAGAGCTTTCATTGGTCAGTCCGAAATCAATTGAAATCTAGTTTTTCAAATAAATGACTCCTCATAGGTTATTCGATACGGGCAGTTCAAATCTAAACTTATTTTGTCGGAAAACATCCTCAGTTGTGTTTGGGGCTAATGGTAACCACATCTGGAAAGAATGGTCCACCAACGGTGTTCGATAAAGCAAAGTTTGAAATTGAGTTTGTTGTCTATGTATATTGCTCGAAAGACTATTTTCAGAGTTCGATTCTTTGTCCATAATTGAGCCAGCTAGAACCTTGAAGATTTTTCGTTCAATATTTTTCCAGCAAGCAGACTTATTCTCAGTTTTTCTTCTACCAACCGGAATTTTCGTTTTTCAGATTTTTAGAGTCAATGATAAATGTTTGTGGGTTTTCTGACTTAATCACAGGTGATCGAAGATGAAACTTCAACACAGCACGTTCTACTGCATCTACAGTTACTACGTCTGAAGATAACTTTTAAAAGAACACCAGGCACATTCAGCTCAAAGTTTAAATACTATTTATTTGATAGAATTCAACTCGACAAGTTACATACAACCCTCTAGCGCATGGTTTAAAAAAGAATAGCCCGAGGATACATCGAAGCAAATGGCCGGGAATGTCTTCCAGAAGCGTGTGACGGGGGGGGGGGCTGGGGGAGGAATATGAGTATGAGAACATCAGTAATACCTTTTACCATACTCAATCATCTTACATAACGGCATTGACGTGCTTATATTTGTTTGCAATCATACCTAGTCGTTTTCAAGTGATCAATACTAGTTTCTTCAAGGCAGAGGATTACTATTGCCTCCATGATACGAAGGGTCATGCGAAAGAATCTCCTGCTATTGGTATCTATGAATGTTAGTAGCTACTCTCTAAAAAATAACCGTTTCACAGAAAACCAACGCAAAAAGGTTTGCGAGGCTCGGAAACCCTTTTGTTACTGTCGGGAACTGTTTCAAGGGTTTCCGAAAGCTCGGAAACCCATTTTTAACCATCAGAAACTCTTAAAAGGTTTCCGATAGTAACAAACTCGTAAACCGAAAATGGTTCCCGAAGCTCGGAAACGCTTGGAAGGGTATGCGAGGCTCGGAAACGATTTTCGGTTTACGCGTTTGCTACTATCGGAAACCTTTTAAGAGTTTCTGATGGTTAAAAATGGGTTTCCGAGCCTCGCAAACCTTTTTGCGTTGGTTTTCTGGGAAACGGTTATTTTTTAGAGAGTACGTGTATAGTAGCGCGTCCCCAAACATGTAATAGTCTTCTATGAAAGTCGACAAAAGTGAATCGGGTCGGAGAATCCGAATCATCAATCAGACTGTCAAAGTTCTGAACTGAATATTTTTGTGGACCCAAAGCCTTCATTAACGGACGGAGGATGTTTCTCACCATTTCAATGCGGGGCATTCAAAATTAAAGAAATGTATGTGCCTTTTCATGCTCAATAGGGGTAAATATGTTCGACATGCCTGGCTAAGCTCTATTACATTCGTTGCGAAATACCCCACCAATAGCAACCAGCCAGACAATAAAATTCACACACGCTCAACCCATCGGACACCCAATACCGCCAACAGACCCAGTGATACCCACACCCACAGAAAACCCTACATGTGAACGCCGCCACCGACAACAGCACGCGCATGCGTACCAGGACTCTCACAACACACACCCATTAAAAGTCGCGCCCGTATCCGTATCCACTGCACAACATACTCAACCCACGGCGACAGCCACACTAATACATAGACCCCAACCATAAACCACACGCACAACGACACCTATACGAGCACAACCAAATCGACACCGGTAAAAACACGCACACGAGTACCGGAACCGTTGCATTCCCACCCAACCCCACCAGCGTTGTAGAGAGAGCTCACAGTCAGAAAAATAAAAGATGGAGGAAGAAAAAGAAGAAGTATTATCCACGCTTTTCGTTGCTCGCAGTTAAATTTTTACCCAGAGAACATAAAACAAGATCTCATGTTTCTCTATCCTTTTTGCCATCAAGGTATCTTTAAAAGTTTACGTTTAATAGATACTCTTCCTAGTTTTTATTTTCTTTGATAACGTTTCGTCAATGACGTTGACTTCTTCAGGCCATAAAATGAAAGTTAGTAAACATACACACAAAATAAATTCTCTCTTACACACCTAGACTTTTCATATAAAGGAAAATATTTTCCCTAGACTGGAAGGATAGGGTCTGGCAGCGGGAATTCACCTGTATCTGTCTGTCTGTAACAACCAATGAAAGAAGCACTACTGTGGGCAACAGTCCGTGGACCAAATAACTAATTTTACGGCACAACTTACCATTTTTTTGGCACAAATGTCCATTTCTATGGCAAAAATGAATATTTTTATGGAGCCTACGATGGTTGAATTCATGGGATGGAAACGCTGAATAACTCCCTCCCAGTGACGGAGCCGATGCAGGATGTACCCCCTATCATATTTTGAGGCTGCTATCCCAAAATCTCCGAATCTTGCGAGTTAGTACCTAGGTGAGATCTAATCCCCCACTTCCCAACCTCTGAAAACCTTCTACCCTCCTGACATGATTTTTGAAACACGTTTCTGATCGCATAGGAAACTTTAGATCTCCGTCCCCATTTCTAAGCCGCAGTTTAGCTGCTGGCCATCTTCGTCTTTCGCTTTGTCTTTGTGTGTTTCTCATTGATTTTTGTTGCAACTTTTTCATTTTCACCATGTTTTTGCCTCGTGTTCACTTATTCGAGTAGCTCCGTGTCTCCAATGAACTTATCCACTCGTTTCTTTGAAATTTCAGAATTAGACTCTGAGACAAACAACTAATTTTCTCTCCAGTCGTTGCATTTCTAGTCATAGCCCTTATCAGTCTAGGGCCCAGTGAATCGATTTTCGATGCCGATGAACGTTACTTGTAAATTATAGATGTCTTTTATCTACATATAGTGGAACGAGCAAGACAGTGACACTGCCAGTAGCAGTTACTAAGTTATCTTCGTTTGTTCCCCTATGTAAATATAAAAGATATATTTAAGCACCCCCCCCCCCCCNTACTTGTAAATTATAGATGTCTTTTATCTACATATAGTGGAACGAGCAAGACAGTGACACTGCCAGTAGCAGTTACTAAGTTATCTTCGTTTGTTCCCCTATGTAAATATAAAAGATATATTTAAGCCCCCCCCCCCCCCCTCATAAGTTAATTTTCGTCCAAGAAAGTCCAAATCGACTGAAATTTTTCGGATATGTTAGGACTGGAGCGGCTAGCCTACGATAAAATTCCAGCCCGAAACATGCAAGTTTAAGGAAGTTATAAAGTGAACACTGGTTAAAAATGACCCATTTTCCATCCTAGTTATTTTGCCTTCAACAATGTTTTTTTGAAAACTTTTTTACCATTCGATAGAACATGCAAAGACGCAGGGCATCTCGTGCTCTGATTTTTGAAAAAGCTTTTTTTATGCCCAAAAACGTTTTTACAACTCAAAGTCCTTGAAAAAAGGGCAAAAAACTGCAAGTGAACTTTGTAGGCGATCTTTTTTGGACTTAAAAAAAGCTTTTTCAAAAATCGGAGTACGGGATGCCCTGCGTCTTTGCATGCTCTATCGAATGGTAAAAATTAATTCCCGAAAAAACATAATTAAAGGCAAAATAACTAAGATGGAAAATGGAAAAACATGACTTTGAGAGAAACATAAAAACATTTTTCCGAAAATGTTTTGCTGTTTTTTAAATTTTCTCAATTTTCACGCGGTTTTTGAGGATTTGACCTTTTTCGTCCTGCGTAACTTTTAATTCTGCAAACGCTGAGCATTTAATTCATTGTTAATTAATTAATTAATCAGTAATTAGAGATCAAAGACCTAATTTTTAAAAAAATCGTTTTTAACATAGAGGACCTCTCAAAGATCACTAAAAATTTCGGTCAAAAAATGGTCTTTGGAAAAAAAACAATAGTGATTCTGAAAGAGCAGAACATGCGCTATCACCTCATGGTGCTATCTTAATTTTCATTTTCTTAACGAAAATAGACTGTTTTTGAGTGGGGGGGGGGGGGGGTTTAATTAAAATTTTTTCCTTTATGCGACTTGTCCCGGTGTGAGAGAGAGAAAATGTTTTGTGTGTATGCTCACTTATTTATATTGTATGGTCTGAAGAAGTCAAAATCGTTGACGAAACGTCATCAAAGAAAATAAAAGACTAGGATGAGTATTTATTGAACTTCAATTTACACTGGCCTACCTTTCAAAGCATCAATATCTTTAAAAGATCATATTTATCTATTATAGTTACTTTTTCTGCAAGCAGCTAATGGCTATTCGATATCGTGCAAGAAGGTCTTATGTTCCTGATAGCGGCCCTGGCGCTCATGCTCCTAGCATCAGTTTTGTCTATCGTTCGGGAGAGATTCAGATAGAGCTCAAGAAAAACATTCAAAGTGGCGAAGAACGAACCATACTATTGACAAGTACAGAATTCTTTAGCATCTCCTTCGAGAGCAACGCTATACAACAGGCAGGCAAAGCTATCGCCGATCATCAAGGCCCGAAGACTAGTGCTGGGCTGTTGGAATCATTTCGTCAATTGCAACTAACCGTCGTTAAAGCTGAGGATCGGAAATCTGAACATATGTATAGATGGAAGGTCAATGAGACACTGCAAGTGTGTGTTCGAAATCGTCGTAGTGATGGGAAAAGACCAAAAGACACCAATTTCGTGGTCGAAGTACGAAGATTTAATGAGCGTGATCTACCGACAGATGATGGTATTATGATGGCATGGCATAATTTCCAGGGAACGTTTGTTTCTCATCGATCGGAAAGACGGGATCGAATTCGTGAAATGGAACAGCAAATTCGTTCGGCGCCGGCAACTATCCCCTCGAGTAAACAAAATGATTTATTGAAACGAAAAATCGATGAGAAAGAGCGGTCGTTTGAGAAATGCGTGATCTGTTTGGACAAATATAGTAAAGACGAAGAGATTACTGGCCTGCGTAACTGTATTCATAGTTTTCATGGGAACTGCATTCGAACTTGGCTACGGGGAAGCGACCATTGTCCTGTATGTCGGTCGAAGGCCCACTAGGCCTTGCATATTCACTCGCTTTTAATTCCAAATAGATTTACTGTAAAGAAGAACAAGTTCATTCTATTAAAATAAAACAGCAGTGTCACATATCCACGATATCAGGGAAGCTGGAGAAATCCTGAGAGAAGCTGGATATCCCATCTAAAATAATGGACATAGTAAACATATCACACTCACTACAAAGTAAAAGGACTACCAACGACTAATAGTGGGATACCGAATCGCTTAGCTTCTCCCGCTGACAATTATTTTCACGGTTATTTACCCCCCCCCCATCCCCCTCCCTCCCGGGGAGTCCTGACAGATGCCTCTCCCTCCTGAGATGCCGTATCTCTCTTTGCCAGCTTCTGTATATTCCATTTTCGCCGATTCCAACTTCACCGAAAGAATTTTTCTTTCTTTCTATAATGGAAACAAAGAAAAATTCTTTCGGTGAAGTTGGAATCGGCGAAAATCGTCGTCGGCAAAAAAAATTGTCGGCGAAAATGGACTAAACCGTCAGCTTCTCCTAGCTTCTCCAGCTGAGAAATATTCTCAAGATTATTTACCCGTATGTTGCTCGTAGATTTACGTGTCCTCATAGAGAAGCCTAATACTTCTCTGGGAGCCCATCTATTCCTTTACTGCTTATATTTGCTTTTACGTTGAAAGCCATCTGCGTCCTATGAAGGTCACACTGAAGTGTCGGCATGATTTAGCCGAACGTTCTATGATAAACGAATTTCGATTCATTACTGACTTAGTCCTGAATTAAGCCGAATAAATCTGCATTCCCCGTCACCATCTGCATGGATCGCGAACATGCTTTTCCAGTGAAATTTGGAGACACTCGGTGATACACAGCATGCATAATATCAAGGTGCTGGTGCCGCGATAGGCGGAGGGAATCGTTTCCCCATGGCATGCATCTGTCATGTTGCTGGTTCAGCAGAAGCCTGAACGAATGATCTATACATATCCAACCGTCGTATAGCTTCAATTCAAATCTCAAAACCTTCACGTCTCATAGATGAATAGTGGAGGCGAATGCTTCCCCACAGAATTTCTCGAAGAAAGAACTTGGGAGAAGCTGACAACGTGAACTGTGGCATCTCACGTACATAAGTGCTTGAAGATGCCGCGTCTCTTACAAAGATCTGGCACCTCATGAGGTAGAGGCATCTCCTAGGGTTCCCCGGTGGTAAATAATCGTGAAAGTGTTTGTAAGCGGGAGAAGCTAGGAGAAGCTGGCAACGCGAGATGCGGCATTTCACGTAGACTAGGGTCTGCAAGATTCTCGTCATCTTGAGAGAACCCGGTGTAGTGTGTAAGTTCTGCTTATCAATGAAGGTGGCATCTTCAGCTTCTCCAGCTTCCCCGTTTTGGTTGATCTGTGACACAGTTCAAAAACTCAAGAAAGTTTGTTGACAGGAGACTACTTCCACGTTCCAGCGATTCCATGTGTATTCCTACAGAATACCGTAATTTTAAGGCGTTTCTTGTGCTAGTTCCTCCAGGTTCCGGTGGGCGAAACGATCGGCATGTGATGTTTGATCTAAATAGAAAAAAAACATATCATCGTATTGTAAATTCTAAAATCGAACTCACATTATTATTTCTTTATCTAGGAAATTATCTTAACACAAATATAATACTTCAGTAGGTTGTAAGTTTTAGAATCGATCTTACCATTCTTATTTGTTCATCTAACAATTGATCTAAATAAAAATGGAATATTTCATCAAGTAACAGGTAACGTTTCTGTTACAAGTTACCCGGTAACGGTATCTGAGTGACGGAATCAACGACTCGTCCAAGTATCAGCAAAGTAGGCTTTCACGAAAAACCGAAATTCTAAAATGTTTGAGTGAAGCAAGTCGTGCTCATGGAATCTGAATTTGATACAGGAATTTTTATTATTTTCACTTTTACTCTTCCTTTTTAAATATCTATCTCTGAATAAAATATCAGGTTTTGCGAGAAAAATAGTATTTTCAAGGAAGCACCTCATATTTTTGTGGAAAACAATGTTTTTCTCGAAAAATATGAACAGGAAATCGTGAAAATAGAGATTTCACAAATGGATTCCCCAACTCTGAGATACTTTGGTCGAGCGTTTTTAGAATTTCGTAATTTTTCTTGAACTTTTTTTGATGCTTTCACAGGAGTGGTTATACCCGTTACTCCGTTACTCAGTAACTAGTAACGGACATGTTACCAGCTACTTGGAAACGTAATGACTTGGTAATGGTAACTTTGTAGCCCTAATTCTACACAAAGTATATTTACAAAACGTTTTGAATACGAAACTCACAAGGGTTTTTGACCAAACCTCAGGGTTACGCAAATTTCTAAGGGTTCAGGACGAAACATTTTTATATTTTAAAACTCTATAAAGAATTTTACAAAACCCTGGATATTGTTAAACCTCTTACAGGTTTCGTATGATCCTACGGACACTTATATAGTACAGTAGAACTTGATGAAACCTCAGAGGTTTCGTGTGACACCTTATTTTTTTTCAGTGCAGTTATACCATTGTAGGAGCTGATTAACGATACACGATTATCATTGGGGACGGCAAGACTAAGGGCGATACTTTCTTTATAATAGTCGATGGCTTCGGAATATTGTTTCTGCTTATCCAGAATATTCCCTATTTGACTAAAGTAACTGCTTAGTTCTGATGAACTCGCATTAGATCTTTTACGCAGTTGCTCCACAGCTTTGTACATGCGTTTCAGTGCGTCATCGTACTGTGCGTTTCCTGAATAAGCAGTTGACAAATTCCAGTAACTGGCAGCAATCGTTGGATCGTCGTCGGCTATAGAGTTCAGTTCAACATCCAGCACATTTTGATAGTATGCTATTGATTCAGTGAATTTTTCTTGTTGATATTAGGTGCGAGACAGAAGAGTATATGTGTTTATAAACGACGGGTTGTTGGGCAACAAATACTGGTTCTGTATATTGAGGGCACGCTTGAAAAATTGAATCGCATCGTCGTATTGGTCTTGCGAAAGACTGATTGTTCCTGTCGATAAGAAATGATTCGCAGAAGAAAGTGGATTAGCACTAGAGGCTGTTTGCTGAATTTTCTAAGCCTTACTCGTTGTATGTTGCTAAAAGCAAACCGTATTATGGACAAGAAATGTCTTCATTTCTCACTTATTCGCATCACATTGATTAGTATTAGTATAGTTCAATGCATTTTGAAGTCAAAATAAAAAAATAAATTCAGTAAATAGAAAGTGAGTATTTCTCACGGGTCTTTCGTCTTGCTATCAAGGTTTTGTGAAATTCAGAGATTGAAACTCGAAAAAAAATGAATCGATTGAACAAAGAAAATGTGATTTACCTGCTCCTTCATAATCTTCATTTTCGTAACATGTGCGTCCCATCTTACTATACATATCCAGTAGTGCTTAATCAGTTTCACCATGTTTTTCTTGTCGATGTTTAACTGCGCGTTTCTGATACACTAATACTTCATCATGCCACTCCAAAGATTTATAAACAGTAGCAATATTCATACAATAAACAGCGAGAGAATCTAAATCTGGATCTGTTGCATTCAATTGACAGTCAAGTGCCAGTTGATGATAAATGAGCGACATCTCATAGCCTTCATTACCATGATGAACACTGCTTATATTATTATATGTCAATGAAAGGTTTGGATGATTTGATGGTAGATACTCCAAAGAGGTATTGAGCGCTTCTTGCAAATATGTGAGAGCACTCGTTCGATTTCCGGCTGAAAAATATCCCGAGCCTAACGCATGCTGCATTTGACCCATCAAACCAGGAATTTGAGAAGAAAACTCATTGCCAGTAAAAAGTTTTGCCAATACGTCAATCAGCTTGTATTGGTCCAAGTAGTCAGCAAGCTTCACTAAACGTATCAGGGGATGACTACTTTTTATTCTCGGACGCATATGCTCTGTATATTTAGCTAGATTATTGTCAATATCATTGCTTGAACTCAAACGCACTTGCCATTGATCTTCGTTCAATTTCTCAACAGCATCAATGCGGAAAACAACTTCGATAGGGAACAAAATTTCTTGTTCAGTTTCTTGACTATTGTTCATATCGCCAACATGAGTAAACGAATTTCGTTGAATGTTTGGATCAACCTTCATTAAAAATATGATAGATACTTGGTCGGGAATGCGTTTAAATGGTTCCGCGAATTCGCAAGCTACATTCCACTCGAGACTCGTTGAAAGAAAGCTTCTGAAAAAGAGAAGACCACTGATGCCATTGTTCAATTTATTGAATTCATAGGTTGGCATACTTTGACCTCGAAACACAGTGATCGGCTCTTGTAATGTCGGTTGCTCAGCAGCTATGGATTGTATTTGTTGATTGAGATGACGAAGAAAATAACGAAATTTATAGAGAACGTCTAACTCAGGAATCCATAAAGCTTTGTTAAGTATTTTGTGAAGAAAACAGTCCCGTGTATACCAATGAACAGCAAGTTCAGCAAAGAATTCTTGTTCGAATTCATTCACTAGTTGAAGTTCACTTTCATTATTCGTATAAAGTGTTCTACAAAATTTGATCAGTTGACCACGTGCGTCTTCTTCCGAATCAGTCAGATAGTTCTTCAATAAAATTTCTTTGAGTAATTCATTATTCATGATTCATGATGTCCCGTAGGCTTGTCGCCCGTTGGGGCCAACCGCTGTTCTAATAATTTCTTTCCATTTCCTTCGATCTTGTGTGAGGTGGAACAGGTCTTGTCCGCTGTGTCCACACCATTCTGTTATATCGTCCATCCATTCTCTGCATGGACGTCCTCTTCGTGTTTTTCCGTTCATTCTTGCGAATACGGTGTGTTTTATCAGCCTGTTATCTTTCATTCGACAGATGTGTCCGAACAACCGCAGCTTTCTTCTCTTGGTGTTATCTATGATGGTTTCTTGTCTTGCTATTTGTTTCCTTATATCAGTATTTCTTATCATATCTTTCCAGCTGATTCGCAGTATTCTTCGATAGTATTTCATTTCGAACGCCAGTAGTTTCTTTCGATCGACTTCCTTTAGTGTCCATGCCTCTGCTGCGTATAATAGTACACTGAAGACACAAGTAGTTAGGATCCTTATTTTGTTATCCTTTTTTATTTTCTTGCTATTCCATATGCTTTTTAGCGCAGCCATTGCTCCTATTGCCTTGCCTATTCTTCTCCTGATTTCATCAGTACAGTTATTGTCCCATGTGAGTAGGCTACCAAGGTACTCGAACGGCTCTACATTGTCTATTGTGTTTCCTTCTGTTTGAACATGTTTTTCAATGTTTCTGTCGCCGAATACCAGTGTTTTTGTTTTCTTTGTATTTATTATTAGTCCTGCTTCTTTCGCTGCTACTCGTAATTTTTCTATTAGTTGATGCAGTGAGTCGCAGTCTTCTTCTAGGACATCAACGTCATCAGCGAACCGTAGGTTGTTCACTAGTGTTCCACTGATATTTATTCCCTCATTGGTCTGCATTGCTTTGTCCATTACTCGTTCGAGATATGTGATGAACAGTAGTGGTGACAGAGGATCTCCTTGTCTGCTTCCAATGCTGGTTTGAAATCATTCTTCTGTTTCCTTCGTCACTCGTACTGCTGATTGGATTCTTTCATATATATTCTGCATTAGTGTAATCATTTTGTTCTCGACTCCGTATGACTTGAGAACAGCCCATATGACCTTGTGTTTGATTGTGTCGAAGGCTTTTTGGAAGTCAATGAAGCAGTTGTATATCTTTTTTNCTTTTTCTGCAAGCAGCCTGAGTATTAGAATTTGGTGTACCGTACTTCTGTCTTGTCTGAATCCTGCTTGTTCTTCCGACAAGTATGGGTCCAGATGGTGCTTGAGTCTGTTTAACAGTACTGCCAGTAGGAATTTACCTGTATGGCTTATGAGTGAGATTGTTCGGTAGATTGCACATTCGCTGAGATCTCCTTTTTTTGGTATTGGTACCATGATAGATTTCCCCCATTCTTCTGGTATTGTTCCCTCGTGCCATGCTTTGTTGCATAGCTTGTGGATTTCGTGTGCAAGCTGTTCGCCTCCAGCTTGGATCATCTCAGCTGTGATATCGTATGAGCCCGGACTTTTGTTGGATTTCAGGGTCCGGATTGCTTCTTCTACCTCGGAATACAGGATATATTTGGGATCTTCTTCATATGATGGGAAGATACCTTCCGATTCCTTGACCATCTCTTCTCCACTGCTTTTATCCGTATATAGCCCGCTGCAGTACTGTGTCCATCGTTGTTTCACGCCCTCTTCTGACTGTACCATTATGCCATCTTGGTTTCTTATTACCGTTACCCTCGGTACAAACTTCTTTTTCAGTGTTTTTATCAAGCTGTAGGCCTGCCTGGTATTGCCAATTTTTAGGCCGTTTTCTATTTCTTCGCACTGATCTTGGATCCAGTACTCTTTATCCTGTCGTGCCGATTTCTTTACTCTGTTGCACAAGCTTTTATATAGGCGTTCGTTTTCTACTGAAACATTCTTTATTTGTTTCATTCTACGTTTTTCATCTGCTAGATCGAGGGTTCGTTCAGAGATCCGAGGCTTTCTGGCTCTCTTTGTAGTAGTTACAGTTGCTTGTAATGCTTTTTTTATTGCTTCCTCGACCTTCGCGGCATGATCTTCTAGGTTATACTTTGAATCTATATCTTGAAGCCTGCTACCTAGTCTAGCTTGATAAGCTTCTCTAGTTTTCTGATTCTTGAGTTGATTTACATCTGGTCTGTGATTCTGTTGTGGCTTGATGCATCGTCTTTTGAGTCTTAGCTTGACGTTGCATAGCACTAGCGAATGATCGGAGCTGATATTAGCACTTTGAAATGTTCGACAATTCATGACTGATGATTTCCATCTCCTTTGAATCAGCACTAGATCGATCATATTCTTGTGCACACCATCTGGTGATGCCCATGTCCATTTTCTGTTGGCTTTTTGTTGAAATCATGTATTGCAGATATATAAATTGTGCAGTGCTGCGAACTCTAGGAGTCTATCGCTTCGATCATTTCTATCACCATATCCATATTTACCCATGAACAAATCCCATTTTGTGTTATCACTACCAACTTTTGCGTTCCAATCACCAGTTACGATTACTATATCCTTTTTTGGCGTTTGTGTTAGTGCATGTTCGATGCTATGGTAGAATATTTCAATTTCATCGTCTGATGATGCTGATGTTGGTGCATACATGTGTATTACTGTGAGTTTCAATGGTGTTGTATTGAATCTAGCTGTGATTACTCGTGAACTAATCGGATTGTATCCTATTAGTGACTGTTTTGCTCTTGCAGTTAGTATCATACCTACACCTCCGTTGTGTGTAGTCTCTTCTCCTGACCAGATGAAGTCATCACATGATGTTTCTCCTTTTCCTGTCCAACGTACTTCAGAGATGCCGATTACATCGAATCTGAAACGCTTCTGTTAGGCAGTGGCGCTATCTGCGACCACTACCTCTGTTCTCTCTCTCATTTCTCTTCATTGGTCAGTAGACCTAATACTATATGTGTGACTACTCTCTAAAAAATAACCGTTTCACAGAAAACCAACGCAAAAAGGTTTGCGAGGCTCGGAAACCCTTTTCTTACTCTCGGGAACTGTTTCAAGGGTTTCCGAAAGCTCGGAAACCCATTTTTACCATCAGAAACTCTTAAAAGGTTTCCGATAGTAACAAACTCGTAAACCGAAAATGGTTTCCGAGCCTCGCATACCCTTCCAAGCGTTTCCGAGCTTCGGGAACCATTTTCGGTTTACGAGTTTGTTACTATCGGAAACCTTTTAAGAGTTTCTGATGGTAACAAATGGGTTTCCAAGCTTTCGGAAACCCTTGAAACAGTACCCGAGAGTAAGAAAATGGTTTCCGAGCCTCGCAAACCTTTTTGCGTTGGTTTTCTGGGAAACGGTTATTTTTTAGAGAGTAGTTAGTTAGTGTGTCTGTTGTATTGTTGTTGTGTGGTTTCGAATAAGGTGGGGAACTAGATTCTAGTCAACTAAATAAAGTATAGTTAGTCTACTGACTAACATTTGGTGCCGTGACCCCGTCGTGATACATTTCGACCTCAATTCGTCGAACACGAGAAGATTTTTTTTCCCTGAAGTCAAGTTGTTGTTTTTCCCTGGTCCTCATCGTATTCGATTTTATATGTGTTGATTTTCTCGCATTCAACGTTACTTTGATCGTATTTATTTTACTATTCTATGATGGTTTATTCCTTATCGTGATATATTGGTCTTTCTCTATATGATATTTAGCATTTGTTTATGGTGATAACCCGGCTACAGTATTCTCAAACATTCTAACAAGAAGTACGACGTTTATCGCTCATCAAAACGAAACCTTGTGATGGTTCAGTTTCTCCTCATTCAACTGTTTATCATCCACTGTTTACATCTAATTTGGAAAGACAAATTAGAGAAATCACTAAATTTGGTGGTGCATTTAATGAAGATGTTGCTACATGGTTACGCGACATTGAAGGAATATTTGATCGATTCCAACTTCAACCCTCGAATAAATATTTAGCTGCACAATCGTATTTAATCGGTACTGCTGCCAAATGGTTTCGTTATCAGAAATCAGAAATCCCAGATTGGCCCAGCTTTAAAAAGAACATCATTGAAGCTTTTCAAACATCATTTAATCGATCATTATCTCAAATTGAACAACAAAAAACAGCTGCACATCATCATAATTATTCGTCGATATTACCCAGCGCATTCAGAAATGAAAATTCTCCAGAAACATTAATAAATGTTTATCAACGAACAATTGATGCCCCCACAAGTTTTTCCGTAAAACCTGACCTTAATTTATCATCAGTTATTGATCGAAGTAAATCAAGTTCAGTTGCAAGTTACACAACGCCCTCTGCAGTTCAACACTTACAATTGCCTACATCGATAACAAACATTTATCAACCGTTGCCTATTGTTGTTTCCCCTGAACAATCATCGTCTCCTGAATCCGTCAGTATTAAATCAATTGAAAACTCAACTGTTGATAACGTATCAAATGTTTTATCGTCGATAATTTCAAATGTTCAACATTCATGCTCATCTACAGCAATAGTTGATAATAATATCCCACATGAAAGTGAATTACAAGAATTACAGAGTGATGAAATTAATTCAATAAAACATAGTGTTAAGATTAATTATCGTGATTCAAGTGTTAGCACATATGCTACTCGTGACGTTAGTTGCCGCATGGTATTAAGAGTTGTTAGATCCGAAAGAACCCTTTAGATATTGGTTTATCTACTCGTCATATTTACATTCATGGTTACTATATACCCTTGCTCAAAATCTGTATGCCATCGTTGATGCATTACGAACTGGTTATTCTCCTGATTCGTGACGAATATATCTACGCGAAAAAGAGAAAAAACAAAGTAACACTGCTTCTATTACTTTTTATATTGTTATTATTTCTATGTTTTTTTCCCTTATCTATTTCGTTGTATGTTGAACTTCGGTTTTGTTATTTTCTGTTTTTCTTTTTAACGTTTGCATCTCGTTGTTACTCTATGCTGCCGTGAACAGATGACACAGTTCACGTGTGAAGGGTGGAGGTGTTAGGCAGTGGCGCTATCTGCGACCACTACCTCTGTTCTCTCTCTCATCTCTCTTCATTGGTCAGTAGACCTAATACTATATGTGTGACTAGTTAGTTAGTGTGTCTGTTGTATTGTTGTTGCGTGGTTTCGAATAAGGTGGTGAACTAGATTCTAGTCAACTAAATAAAGTATAGTTAGTCTACTGACTAACAGCTTCATTTCATTTCTAAGCAGTTCTAGTTTTCCTGTTGTCCATAACGTTTGAACGTTTCAGATACCCACTGCAAGTGTATCTTTCATTATCTTCCATTGTTGTTTACCAATTTCGATCTTTGACTTTACTGCTGCTGTTATTCCTGTCTTTCCAGCATCCAATTTTTCGATTCTGCCCTGGTTACTCGACAGAGGATGCAGACCTTGTTCACCCTGGCGACGTCCGAGCCGGTATGGTTTTCGATTATTAACGTTCATGGTTGGTTTCTTTCGTCTTTTCTTTTTGATAGACGGTGGTATCTGCACTCCTTCCGTCTAACGCTCCTCCTTTTCCCGGACTGGCGACCGGCATAGAAATCGCTGGATTACGACCTCCATGATGGAGTTCTTTGAGTAATTGATTGTACATAAATGAAGGATCTTGACGAGTTCCAGCTGTGATTTCCGATGGTGAGATAAATGAAATAACTACAGATTCATTTGGACATTGAATAATATCTTTTCTCAATTGGTCACCAATGGATTGAAGATTCTCCCATATTTGACCTTTGACTTTCTCTTACTCATTTATCCATGATAACTTTTTCGACCCATTTGAACCATGAATGTAAATGGAATGTAATTGTGCTATTGCATGAATAAATGGAACAATATTTTCACCAAATGACTCGGATAAAACGAGAAAGATTCGTTCTTCAGAATCATCTCGATCTGTTAGGAAACCAGTGCATAAATCAATTTCAGAAAACATTTCCATGGAATTAAAAATTTCAGAAAAGAACCCACGAGTTTTAGTATGATCTTCTGATGTACAAATATTGGTATCGAGGCAGATGATGAGAAAATATTGAATTTTGCCACGAGACGAACCTTCCATATTTGGCTTGTTGTATTTCGGTCGTAAAGCATTTTTTAAAATGAATATGTCGCTGTTGCAACTGCACGCGTGCAAGCTTGCCAAAACGAAGTTGTTTCGTTCCTTACTTACTTTTCTTGAGATGTGATGTCTTTTTATGACGGAAGTAACTTTTCTTGTTCTCCATCGCCTGACATAATGGAGAAGGCAAGGTGACTCACATAAAGTATACAAGAATAATGAAACCAGTGATTCCTATTGGTTTTCTCGCTGATATTAGAATAACAAGCTGATTGCTTGCATGAGATGACACATGCTTTAGATCTAGACGTTGGTGTATTCATGAGTGTGGATGTGTCGTTTTCTCCTCTTACCTACCCACACATGAAAACAGGTATGGCAGCATATCAAAACCCACAGCAAGACCGGATCAGCACAGCCACAATCACTTCACATTGAAATTTATGGACATAAGTCATATGCATACTACTACCTAGGTGAAGGAGGCCCGGCGTCAAACGGTCGTTTTTCTTCCTTTTTTTTCCATTCAACGTGTCGGAAATGACCCTAAATGATCAAATCCGAACTGTTACAACTGTAATTATCAGTTTACAGCACAGCAAAAATGCGGTTGTTATACGGAGCATAGCAACCGGCAACTTTCAGTAATTTACGGCCGTGAATGGAGTCAAACGATAATATGCGTTAATGATCATTTCTGTCGTCATAGAGCTCAATCTAACTAGCAATCCTGTTTTCTAGGATGAATTTTTTGTGAGACTCGGATTAAGTAAAAACGTAATTCCCTGAAATATTGGGGAGTTTTTTTCCAACCTCAATAAACCACTGACGGGTCACCCTGGCCACTACAACACGAACACCCACACCCTTATTCTCAAATTCAGATTTTAATAGTCCATTAGAAAATATACCCAAATGGTATTAATAAAAACCTTGAAAATTTTGATCAAAACTCATTTTTCATCTTTTTTTTATGCTGCGGGTTTTTCATAATCAATGAGTCAAGCGATTTCAGAATAAGATATCTCTAAGTAACTTTTATTTGATCTATCGAATTGTATTTAATGAAGCAAGAAAAACACTTTATTCACAATTTTTGCATTATACGCACCACACCATTGTAGTGAGATAATTCTTAGTATGCTACGCTTCGACCTTGAACTTCTATACTTGAATGATAGATTTTTGAGTGTAGCAATATCGGGATATGATTATTGTCTGTGACAACGGCAGTGTGTCATTCGATGATTTTGTCTCGTCTAGGCGTGCTATCATTAGCCATCAGATACACTTCTGATTAGTTGAATTCATTTATTTTATTTTGAAATGAAAGCATTAGTATTTTAAACTTCACGTCTGTGATGTGATCGATTCGGGTTCTTTTACGAACTGAACCAAACCAAATAAATTACGATCGAAAGTTTAACTGAAAAGATGTTTTTCAAAAAACTTGAGGGGGGAGGTGTGGGTTGTGGTAAAACTCGTAAGAGGCACGAAGTCAACTTGTAACCCACATTTACACACCTTCCAGAATGATTGACTTTTCAGGTGTAGATCTTCTTCGGTATTTCTTTTATCAATGTTCGACTACAAGATATTGTCATGTTTCATTAATTAAAAAACATGAATGGAAGTCTTTATTTTACCATTTTACTTAGTTGAACACAATGCACGTTGGAGTAGAACAGCGATTATAGAAAAATTTAATCAAATTATCTGTAAGATGTGCGACACTATTGTAAAAAAGAGTATGATATTCTATTTCTGTACATTTATAATTTTCTAAGAACAGAGTCACCTTTAAATTATTTTCATTTTTGAGGCTTTCTGGAATAAGAAAAGTGCACAACGAAATAAATTTCATCGATCATTTCAACTCCATAGGAACTTTTCCACAATTTTTGATAATCATTTATTTGTTTGAAATATGTCAATGTACACTGAGTAATAAAATCCTTCCTATTGGACAACGAGAAATTTTAAGATATTCCGATCAAATGTATTTCGAATAACGTACACATTTTAAGAAATATATAATTGAGTACGAAATAATATTAATAGATTTATTGGATTGAAATAAAAAGAAAGTTTTAGTTTCAGAACACACAATTATTTTTAATTACATTATTGCTGTTCTTTTGTGTAAATATAATATGAAAAACATAACTCGAGTCTATAATGCATCTAGTTAAAATATCCGCCACTATGTTTATAGCTATTTTGTCAAATTAAGAAAACGGCAAAAAAGATCATGCTTATAAAATATTAACTTATACATCGCTGGAATGTATTGCATCGTCCAATATAGATGCTGAACGCCGTCGTTCGGAAAATTGTCTGACTTGACTTAAATGCTCCGGATGAAGTAGATCATTGGAGAGCAAATCATAGGCTTGTAATGGAAAATGAACTATAAGATTCGTATCTTTGATAGAAAACTCCTCATCTTCGTCCATCCATGAGTAGGCCACAGTCGACGAATTAAGAAGAATTTCAGCTTCCTCATCAAAGATTTGCAACTGAATTGACTCATATTTGTTGTTTTGACTATTGAACAAATGAGTAACGTAACCAGCAAGAATAAATAGTCGTTGATTCTCTTTCATTCGAATTGATGTATCCGATTCATTCCAATAGAATTTTGCTCTCTTGTGCACAAGTAATCGGAATTGTAAACGATTCAATTTCAAACGTGTCTGATAATTATTACTCAAGACATGTAGAGCAATTTCTCGATAGATCGAAGGAGCTAAATTTTCATTTTTTAAAAACTGATCCAATAATGCACTATCGATACAGTAAGCTTCCGAAAGTCCACCAATGACACGATATGTACTATGTGCTAGTAAGTCTTTTGAAAATAAAGTATCGATACCGACAATATTCCCCAATCGGTAATATATAGGCATTGCATCTGTTTTACATTCAACAATACCTCGAATGATAAGATATGCAGTCGATACTCTTTGACCTTTTTCGAGAAGAATTTGATGTGGTTGAAACCATCGATGTTTTGCTTTCATAATCTCTTGCCAGCGTGCGTTTTCATGCGTAGGTAATGATCGGAAGAATGGCAATAAGTCAAAAGGATTTTCAATAGTTTTCAAATGACCCTTAACCATAGAGACACGATAAAATTCCAGGTTCAACGATTTCTTTTCGATTAATTCCAATATATGTGAATATACGGTGTGACCCAGCATTCCCGTTTCATAAAGTTCAGTGATAGCCTTCGATTCGTATTTGAGTAACATTTGAGCACATCGTTTTGTCATATGAATTCGCCAACAAGCTTCATATGATTGTTGTAGATCGAGAAGAATGTAGGTTGCAGTTAGATGATAGAAATGAGTTTCTTCATAAACTTTATTCCAAATTTTTTTATCAATGTTAGCTAATTCTGGAAATTGCTTTCCAATATTATCCATACGAGTTTGAGTCGAATGGAAAGCTACTCAAAAAGAAATCATTTTCCAAGAGAATGAAGTGGAACGAAAAAATCATTTTCTTATTGTATTACGTACCAAGAGTCAATTCAATGGTGAGAAAGATATGATCAAATAATAATTTATTTGACTGTTTGTTAATCCACTTCACACAATCGAGTCGCATTAGATTTTGTAGCCATTTTGATAAACGAAAATGTTCAACGATCAATTTCCAATGAAGTTTAAGTGAATGTTGATGTTTTGCTTGTTCGACCGATTTAATCAGAATGTAGAGTGTTCGTCGACGAATCATTCCAAGATACCATTGTTTTTCGTAATCAACCAACAATGCTGTAAGAAAACGAACAGTTAGTTCGTTTCGAAAGTACGTGTTTTCGATTTTATCATTAGATTGTAAACCCATAACTGGTAATACGATATGTTTAATAGTCGAATTCTTTTCTTCCGGAATGGAATCTACGGGAACACTGTCCGTCTCACATATGCTCGGAATTTCATTTAACTCAATGTCTCTGGTCGTTTTTTTTCGATAAGAATTCAACAATAAATCTTCAGCAAAATCTGGTAGAGCAGAGAATCGCCGATGCACGCTTGTTCCTCGTTGTGCATCCAGTTTTTGAACCAATTTCTCTGGTAAATATTCCTGGAGCATATCCCAATCGACATCAGAAAATTGTTTTTCCTGTTTCATCTTATGGAGTTGATTCGCTGTTTGTCTGCGCATATGTTCAAGGGCTTGTAACAAAATGCGTTCGCTTTCCGGTGTACCTATGAGAAAAGCATGTTCATTCATAACATCGAAAATTGCTCTCATTTCAAGAGATAATGTGCTAAACAATATCCATATTTTGTTGGAAAATTTAATGTGAAGTTGAAGAAGGATCTGAGCTGAACTTATTATTCTCAATCGAAAATGAGCGTTGAAACTATGAACCACTCGCTACTTGCTCGATAGTAATGAATAGTGAAAAAAATTAATTGAACAAATCAATAACTAATGTACATACCATGATTCAAGCCGAGAATTTTTACCAAGAACTTGCTGCTTGTTCCGTTGATGATCAATGTAAGAAGAGTAATCATACATATGTGAAAAAGAAAACGATGTCTCGTTTCGATATCGATTCGATTTTCGGAGTCAACCATCAAAGCTAAAATAACAGACATACTTCCTCTTAAGCCGCCCCAAATTAGAACCATATGTTCTTTCCAAGATAGACGCACACCACTCAAACGTATAAATGGATAGAGTACAGCGATGGATAACAAACGTCCAAGATGAAGAGCAATATACAATAGAATAGAAAATCCAAAATCACGTGCCACAATAGTTGCTTTCGTGCCAATCAGTGAGTGAGCCAAAATAATACCAGTAATGATAAAAATGAGAATATTTGCAAAATCAATAATGATGCGCCAAGTATTGGTCATAGGAAGTTGCACACGACTACTGATACAATATTTGTGTTTGGCCATGAAAAGTCCCATGACCACCAGTGCCAAAACAGCTGAAACACCGAGTTCAACGTCAGCAACATAGAAAATTAAATAGGCAAGACCAAAAGTCGATATTATTTCGACTTCGAGTTCATTATGAACCATATTCAAAACAATTACAGCAATGATACCACAGGCAATGCCAAAAGCTGGACCACCTAGAATTTCAACAGAAAATTTCCAAACGGTGTCATTACAAAGAGCGTTTATGATCAAACTCTACTTACCGATAGTGAACTTAGCGATATCAATAATAATTTTCTTGGCACTATCACTTTGACCGACGACAATATCTCGAAAAACCATAAAGATGACAAAGGCAGAACCATCATTCAATAATGATTCGAGATCGATCAATGCTGCTAATGATTTACTCGCTCCTGACTCGTGTAGTAATGCCACAACGGCAACAGGATCTGTTGCACTCAGAATACTTCCAAACATTATACTAACTAGCCAAGACCAATGATAAGGAAATATATAGGTGGCAAATACTGCAACAATAGCAACGGAAATGAACACACCGGGACCAGCTAGAAGTATAGCAGATATGATTTGTGGTTGAATAACATAAAAACGACTGTTAAAAGCAGAATCAAATATCAGCAACGGCAAAAAAATGTAATAAATAAGATGAGGATTAATTTCTCTCAATTCTTTTTCACCAAGTAAGAAATCATTGCTCATACCATTAACATGAGCAATAATCATACCGATACTAAAACCAAAAATCAGTACAATCACTGTGAATGGAGCAGGAAATTTATTTTTCAATATTTGCGAAAGTATTAATTTGCATATACATCCAACCAAGACAGCAAACGATAAAAATAAAATCACTGTACCAATCGCATGTTCTCCTCCAGCGTGAGAATCCGTCGTGGCGTTACCAATTGCAGTCATCTAGAAATGAACAATAGCTCGATCTTCTAAAATGATTCACCTTTGAACTCAGCTTCTACACGGTTTAGCTTCAAAACGCATTTATTCGTGATTTTCTTTGAAATTGCATCTAGGCGTGAGCTCAAACTAAATCACGTTCAGATGCTTTTCGAGAAAAAATTTCATCTGCACGAGTTCTAAACAAAATTTTTAGCATTCGAAAAGTAAATTACGATTCATCTCCGATTCGAACTGTGGCGCTGTCGAAAATCTATCATGATGGTCTTAACCTATCCTGGCGAATAGACTGAAGATTTACTTTAACGGCCAAAGTCAGATTTGAACATAAGAACAACGGATCATATGTGTTGTATGTACACCATTGAGCTATACAATCTCGGCATGTTTTCTCATTGAAAAGAATGCATTCAATTTCTAATTTGTGATGTTGAAGCTATCAGTGCAACAACATTTACTTTCATTAAGTAAAAATGTGATTTATTTGATAAATTGAAATATTTTCCTTTCATAAAGACAGAATTCTCATGTGAGTAAAAACCTATTGACGTTTTTCTAGTAGCGACCAATTTAGGAAAATAAATTTTATTTTTTGTGCTATATGGCTGTAAGATAATAATCCACTTTATTAAAAATTGTAATAATTTAAAAATATACAATTAACATATACTGTATATATACATATGAGAATAACCACAATAATTTATTAATTACTGGTATAAGAGACTATTATTTAAAAGTGCTATTTAAAGTCATTTATGAGCCAGATCATATAAGCAACGACTGAACTTGCTCAATCGAGACCATTAGACCTTGCTCAATTCAAGATATGTTTGCAGAGAGAAGAGTGCTCAGAATTTTGACACAACGCATTTGAAAAAATGTTGTCCTATTCTTGAAATATTTAAATTTTTCTGTGAGCACTATCGTCAAAAAAGTAATTCTATTTTGAGTTTTGTGACAGCTATATCTTATCAAGAATATGT